>OZ038318.1:2772937-2807937 GCA_964035775.1 Osedax frankpressi
CGAGGTTCAGCTGTCATCAGACTACGCGGGTAAATTAATCACTCGCGTTACCCCATCCCGTCCTCGATAATAATTCCGTATCGTCACGGAAACATACGTAGATATTTCTTATTTACACCATTCCGCGTTAAGTACGCAGTCGGACCAACATGCCTAGAGGTGTACCAATTGGTCGCATTCTTTTGAGGTAGGAGCCTTCGCGAGGAAGAGAATTAATAATTTCCTATGGTTACTAAAAAATAAGTCAAGATGGATTACTTCAAAAACGACTGGAGCCAGTCGCGACGATTGATTGCGTAACAGTACACTTTTATTATGTAATTCGCAAAGCAGTTTACGGAGTGAAATCCAACGCATATTTCGTTGCGGATAAAATACTGATCCTTTCGGAATCCTCGTCGAATTCACCTTATCGTAATAATAACTATTTCCTTTGAGATGTTAGCTATTAATATTCATTATCGTATGCGTATTATCAATGCTTGAACTATAAATTAAATGGAGTTGGTAATGACATTAAATGTAGTCACTACATAGTTGTTATCCAATCTCTGATGAAACTGAGGCTATCCGTGAGCTTTGTACTTGAATGCTATTTATAATGCGCGGTGTACTTTTAACGTACTATTAACAGTAGTAAAATACCTATAACTTTCACTTGCGACAGATTCTCTATCGTAGTTTCTCTATGCTTGTTATTTAAAGTCAATAAAGTGTGTTTATTTAAGTTGTAGGATATTTATGAATGTGTGTTTTAATATTATAATGCTAACTTATTTAATTGTATAATATATATATATATATATATATTATTGTATTTCACATAATATTTTATTTCACATTCTTTACTTATTTAGAAGTTATTTATTTATGTAAATAAATAGCATTATTTTCAAAATTAAACATCATTTCATATTAAATATATAATGTTATCATTAATTCATACATTCGCATATTTATATATTTATTAACATTTTCAACAACAATAATAAACATTCTACAACTGTCTCTTTATCTAAAAATTGTTTATTTTGTATGTAGTGTTTGATTGATTTATTTCAGAGTACTCCATGTATATTAATAATATTATTAGCAAAAACTATAAACTTTCAATTATGATATAGTACCTTATATGATGTATCATGTAATGTTAAATAAATAATATATATATATATATATATATATATATATATATATATGTATATATAAATGCGTATATACATATATAAATATTTAACATATATTCAGTATGCAATTGATATAATTATAATTTTTTAGAAATATATTTGTTGTAATTAATAAATACTAATTTTGATTATTAATAATTATTGATATGTATTATATAATATATATATATATGTTTCCAATCTCAATGTACCTTACTATAGACATGTACGCTGTACATTGTACAGAGTGCATTGTTCATAACCTGTTTATTTTCTTAACAGAACAATGTTTTTAATAATATTGGTTATGTTTATATGTATATTCTAAGGCATCGAACAACACAAGTCAGCCCTAGATATCCTCGGCTAAGAGAGGAGATGAGTAGGGTTGTAAATTTTCCATTGTCATCTCAACGTCTATATTTACCAACGACACGAGTCCGCGTCTGTCTTCACTATCGATTCGAACTCCACTCACCAGGCGGCAGACAACCTTTGCATTGTTTACACTCGTAGCTACACAATAAAGCTCCTTTTACGCGGCCAACACACGTTGTTTGGTATTTTCGTTTTCCGATGTTTACATTTACGGAGGCGATTTTTTAACCGTTCGTTCACTTATGTTAAATGTCGAACACAATGGACTTATGTAGTTTTCCTACAGATGCAAGTGTTACGCTAACTCTACTTTATAGAGAACCGCACGGTGCTATAGGATGGTAACCACTGACAATAACTTTAAGGGCATGTCTCTCCCGGCCGTATAGTTACCATTTCTTTTATTCGAGTTCTATAATATGTAAATTTTCGTACGAATTTCCTGTGCAACGTATTACCTTCGTCCGTCAAACAATACATCGCGAGGTGTCGAGTCCGCATGTACGCAAACATCTTCTCGAGTTCTACTCTCGGCGTACTTGGCTTTTAGGTTATTTCCAAATGCCCGTTTGCGATTGTTTATCCGCAAGTTATTCGGGGACTGTGTTTTGTTTACGCGTCGAAACTCAACTGCGTTTTCAAATCGCAGAACATTCGTTGCCATGCAATTCCCTGTTTACATATAGGATTTCATTAGATTACAATATTTCGTTGTTAATATGTTAACATTTTTACGATAATATTGATATAAATATTTATACAGATTTTGTACAGATCCCATTTACCTTATCTGGTATTTAGATCACTTCTGAATCTATTTTAACAATTCTGTGTGATGCACGCAATTTAGGTTTCATTTAAAGTTGGAATTGAACACAATAACAATGGATGATAGAAGTAGAATGTATTGTTAACTTAATGATTTGTAGTTCTAAAGTAATTTTGAATTATGATTTGTCATATAATTATTTGGTGGTAAAGTCTAACGTATTATATATTTCAATATCACCTTAGAATCTGAAACCAATCTTGGATATATAAATATTAACTTATAAGCATATATATATATATATATATATATATTTTTTTTTTTATATATATATATATATGTATATATATATGTATATATATATATATGTATATATATACATATATATATATATATATATATATATATATATATATATATATCTACTATACAATTGCAGATGTGTGGCAGGTTCCGGTACCTCGTTGCTATGGTTATTTTCTCTTTCCTAAAGACCTCTTCCGCATGTCCGGAGAAATGTAATTGCGATCCTGATGGTTTCATTGTTAGTATTCAACACTGATTATCGGATTACTAACGGATACATGATAGATAAGTAATAGTAACTGAGAAGTAACGGATAAGTAATGACTTCATTATATACATTTAAATATTCCCAGGTAATGTGTTATCGGTAAGTTATTACAGTCGATTGTATTCTGAATTCGTATTAACACTTATTAATCATAACGACCCATGCTACGATTACATTACACTAGCAAAGTGCTAATGAATTCTGCGCGTATCGCAAGCTCTTCCAACAAGCATTTGAGATCACGTACGTCGAACTCGTTGCAGGTGAATTGCGCAAACTCGGGTTTCAAGTCGATTCCGGGCGGCATAGGAAGTCAAGCAACGAATTTGAACCTATCCGGAAACTCGATAACAAAAATAGGTGAGATTTGGTTTCGATGTTTCGTGGTGACATTTGAACTGCGCGCGAATCTCTCTCCAGTAATTTTAGTAATGAGGGTTGAGGTGAAATTTGTACTCACTTTTCATTAGATTATCTCGCTAAATCATGTTATATCTCTCCATTATGTAAATTCCTAGTAAACCTTATCAATTCTATTCCAACGTCATTTCAACTATTCTCTTTGATTTAAAGGTCATTAACCTTTATGATCTGCAACACTTCGACATTCCTATGCCCCAGTCAACCCACAGCTATTTCCTTCTAATCCTCAACCTAGCTACACTTTCTCTTGCAGGCGACGACGATCTCTCGCAGTTCGCTTTTCTACAAACCCTGGACCTCAAGTACAACGAACTTCGTATCCTCAACTCTAAGAGTCTGTACTCATTGAAAGTTCTGCGCTACCTCTATATCTCCAATAACCAGTTGCACCAACTACCCGGCAACCTCTTCAAGTTAGTGGATTCACTTCGAGTGGATAGACTACTTCAAAGTAGTAGATTATAGCTCTTCCCATGTTGCTACTCTGGGTAAATAATATTGATATTTACACATGCAACAAGCATTGTAATATATAGCTTGTATTATTTCCAAGTTGGCAGTTAAATTCTAGACACTCTTAACACACATTCTCAAATCCTACACACTCTAAAGTAAGATTGCATACAAAATAATTGCGAGTTTATTGATGACAGTTTATTGAATCTCAAATTTCTAAATTTCTCTCATGATCTCTATTTTAAAATAAAAACCTCTAATCAACTATAAATAGTCTATTTCATTCCTAATTACTAAATAGTAGATACATTTATCTGCCACCGTACACCTTACCATGCTTAACCTCACTTTCGCCATCGCCGCCATCCAGGTACCAGGAATCTTTGGTTACCCTGGACATCAGTCGTAACCGCCTGACGATCCTGGAGGAAGACACATTCAGAAACTGCGATAAACTCACCAACCTGTTCGCTCAACACAATGGCTTCACGAAGAACATCTTCTACAAGCTCAACCTGCTCAGTGACCTCAAGGTAGTTATGTAACTATTTAATAACTTTAAAAACTTTAATAACTTTAACAACTTTAATAATTTTAATAATTTTAATAATTTTAATAACCACCTCCCCTTTTAAATAATGCAAGTGATTTTATAAATAATTCGCAATAGTAGAAGAAAATTAAAAAAGGTTAAAATCGTAGCGGATTATTTTATACAAAGATTATAAAATTCTAATCATCATTTGATCGCAATAAATTCCCGTTCAGATTCTGGATCTTTCGTACAATCCTATAAAACAACTTCCGTACTCCATGCTTTCGAGGTCGAGCATAGTGGACCTGAAGGTTAGTAGTGTACAGATCAGCACGAGCGAGTGCCTGGAGGTGTCCTCTACGGTCAGCGCAATTAATTAGTGACGTGTAATCACCACTAGGTGAACAATGCGGCATTGTTCTATATCGATGGAACGGCCATCAAAACAATGAAATCACTCGAGTATCTCTCTTTGAACAATAATCAGCTGATTTACCTTCCCAGGAATCTCTTCAATGTTCGTTCATTTCTTATTCCTCGGTGCCTTGATGTAGAAGATAGAATAATAATTTAATATCTATTACTTTCATATAAATATTAATAGAACATTAATTAATGTCTATTATAATTATAATTAATATGTATTAATATGTATAATTAATATCTATAATATAATTAATATCTATTTAGTTATGATATATTTAGGTAAGATCTATCTCTTCATGACCTTCATGACTTCATGTTATCTATCTATAACATCCTCAACAGGGCTTGAGGGCACTTACTAAAGTATCTTTGAAGAATAACAAATTTGAATGCAACTGTGATCTACACCATGTATTGGTTGGTGCTTATTATAATCAATTACACTATTTTCACCTCTTCACTAAGGCCCGCCCCTATTTACTAAGGCCCGCCCCTATTTAATAAGGCCCGCCCCTATTTACTAAGGCCCGCCACTATTTACTAAGGCCCGCCCCTATTTACTAAGGCCCGCCCCTATTTACTAAGGTCCGCCCCTATTTACTAATGCCCGCCCCTATTTACTAAGGCCCGCCCCTATTTACTAAGGCCCGCCCCTATTTAATAAGGCCCGCCCCTATTTACTAAGGCCCGCCACTATTTACTAAGGCCCGCCCTATTTACTAAGGCCCGCCCCTATTTACTAAGGTCCGCCCCTATTTACTAATGCCCGCCCCTATTTACTAAGGCCCGCCCCTATTTACTAAGGTCCGCCCCTATTTACTAAGGTCCGCCCCTATTTACTAAGGCCCGCCCCTATTTACTAAGGCCCGCCCCTATTCTAGAGTTTAATGTCCACTCTCCATCTAAGTCAACCTCCACGAAACTCTCCGATGTGAACACCATTAATCCATACATCTATTAGAATGATACGATGTAACCAATACTCAGTAACTCTAAACCACTTCCTAAATCTGCACTCACCCCCACTAAGCCACCACCCCACACCAGGTGTTCTTCTATGAAAAAGACGTGGAGTTATCTGGCAACTCGTTACTTTGCTCAACCATGAACGGAACAAAACTTCTTTTGAAGGATATCGACGAAGATTCAAAAACTGAACGCTTCTGCAACCCAGACTGGAGTACTAAAGTTAATAATCCTCTCTCCTTCTTCCTCTCCTTCTCCCTCTCCCATTCTCCCTCTCCCTCTTCCTCTCCCTCTCCATTCCCTCTTCCTCTCTGCCTCTTCCTCTTCCTCTCCCTCTCCCTCTCCCTCTACCTCTCCCATTTCCTCTCCCTCTTCCTCTCCCTCTCCATTCCCTCTTCCTCTCTGCCTCTTCCTCTTCCTCTCCCTCTCCCTCTCCCTCTCCCTCTCTCTCTCTCTCCCTCTCCCTCTACCTCTCCCATTCTCTCTCTCTCTGCCTCTTCCTCTCCAACTCCCTCTCCCTCTCCCTCTCCCTCTCTCTCTGCCTCTTCCTCTTCCTCTCCCTCTCCCTCTCCATTCCCTCTTCCTCTCCATATAAATATATCGCTAATATATACACCTAAAACAGAAAATCATAAGTACAACTACTACAACCCCACGACCAACAACATTAAGAATGGAACACATAACTCAATCGGTTGGCCTTTCCAATACAGCCTATTGTTCTAGATGTTAGTAAATCAAATCAATATATAATTACATATTTAAGATACATTTTAAAATTTTGAATTGATATTCAATGAATTACATGTAGTCTCTATATAATATGTATGAATATGATTTAGATTAAAGTTAAAAATCTGATCCAGACTCTAAAAGTATAGTTTTTGAAATTTAAGATTTTCAATTTAAAATGTATTAAAATATTAGTTGTTATAAATTAGGAGTTATATTGTTGACTTAATAAAGATATAATCCGAATTACTTTTACATTGAAACCCACTTTAGTATTTGTGAACATAATATTGACCATATTTACAGTGGCTAGGAAATTAGACATTACACCTATCAATATTACTAAGCATTCGATTACACTGATCTGGTCTCTTCCATACTCGAATTATAAAGACGCCTTGCAGGTAACTACATGACTTTATATAGTTGTAGTCTGCTATATCGATTTATCTGTGCGAAGTTATAAATATTAATGATTATTAATAAAACATCTACGACAGATTTCGATTGTTGACGAAGACAATACAATTGTCGACAGTAAATTAGTGAAAGTCAGTTCCATGAAAACAAAATTAGGCAATCTCAAGACTAATAGAGATTATATGATCCGTGTTAAGGTAATTGTGAGGCATCTATCTACCAATACCATAAGTACATTAGGATATGACAACAGAACATCTTTATAGTACTAATTAATTAAAATTAAGTTAAATAAGTATTTCATTTTATATATTAATACTAAATGACTTTATATTTGCATTCATTGATTTACTTAATCCATCTAACATTTATATAACTCTATATAGATACTCATTATCATTTTTTACTATGATAAATAATAACTAAATAATTAATAAGTATTATAAGTATTATAAGTGATTAAGATATTAATTTATTACCAAGTTATTATTAAGTTATTATTATTATAAAGTTATCAATAAGTTATTATTTTTTGATAGCAGTAGATAAATATGTTGAGAAACAATAGTCTACATTTTCTGATAAATAATAAATGATCTGATTTATACTAGTTCACTCGACCGTGACTGTTCACTCGACCGTGACTGTTCACTCGACCGTGACTGTTCACTCGACCGTGACTATTCACTCGACCATCACTGTTCACTCGACCATGACTGTTCACTCGACTGTGACTGTTCACTCGACCATGACTGTTCACTCGACCGTGACTGTTCACTCGACAATGACTGTTCACTCGACCGTGACTGTTCACTCGACCATGACTGTTCACTCGACCGTGACTGTTAACTCACCATTCGCAGATTCCCGAGTGTTCCCATGTTCTAATGATAACTGTGCAAACGGAAGCTTCTCAGCACTCAGCTAATCCGATTGGAGTGAAACAACCAATCATGAACTGGACCTATATCTACATAGGTAAGCATTGGTTTATATGTCTCAGGTCTAGCCCTTGTAACCATTAACCCTTACATATCTCTTATTCTTGTAATCTACCCTTTAATATATTCATTTACTTTAATTTTCTCTAAATATTCTCAAGTAATTTATTTCATCTCTCCATACATTTACACTATAACATACTACACCATACACACTCTCACACACACACACACACACACACACACACACGCACACACACACACACACACACACACACACACACACATACAATGACATACTATACCCTACACCTACACACATCTAATAGTCACAAGTATTATATGAAATTTACCCTTCACTGTGACCACATACACCCCACTGCACCAGCCCCATTGCACCAGCCCCATTGCACCAGCCCCATTGCACCAGCCCCATTGCACCAGCCCCATTGCACCAGCCCCATTGCACCAGCCCCATTGCACCAGCCCCATTGCACCAGCCCCATTGCACCAGCTCCATTGCACCAGCCCTATTGCACCAACCCCATTGCACCAGCCCCATTGCACCAGCCCCATCGCACCAGCCCCATCGCACCAGCCCCATTGCACCAGCCCCATTGCACCAGCCCCATTGCACCAGCCCCATCGTACCAGCCCCATCGCACCAGCCCCATTGCACCAGCCCCATTGCACCAGCCCCATTGCACCAGCCCCACTTCCTCCTCACTACCCCTACACCACAGGTAGCATCATAGGAGCTCTAGGTCTCCTTCTGGCAATCACTTGCGCTGTCGCCTGCTATTTGCTCAGCAAACGTAAACACCAACGACTGGACAACAAACGCCGTCCTATGACCGTAATGACCGGAAGTCTAGAACGTACTTCACACCTCAATGGTTAGATGAACTTTCTGTAAGTGTTGATCCATTCTTTGTGGAACTTTCTGTAAGTGTGGAGCTATTTTTAGTGGAACTTTCTGTAAGTATGGGGCCATCCTTTGTGGAACTTTCTATAAGTGTGGAGCTTTTCTCAGTGGAACTTTCTGTAAGTGTGGAGCTATTTTTAGTGGAACTTTCTGTAAGTATGGGGCCATCCTTTGTGGAACTTTCTATAAGTGTGGAGCTTTTCTCAGTGGAACTTTCTGTAAGTGTGGAGCCATTCTTAGTGGAACTTTCTGTAAGTGTGGAGCTATTCTTTGTGGAACTTTCTGTAAGTGTGGAGCTATTCTTTGTGGAACTTTCTGTAAGTGTGGAGCTATTCTTTGTGGAACTTTCTGTAAGTGTGGAGCTATTCTTTGTGGAACTTTCTGTAAGTGTGGAGCTTTTCTCAGTTGAACTTTCTGTAAGTGTGGAGCCATTCTTAGTGGAACTTTCTGTAAGTGTGGAGCTATTTTTAGTGGAACTTTCTGTTAGTGTGGAGCTTTTCTCAGTGGAACTTTCTGTAAGTGTGGAGCCATTCTTTGTGGAACTTTCTGTAAGTGTGGAGCCATTTTTAGTGGAACTTTCTGTAAGTGTGGAGCCATTCTTTGTGGAACTTTCTGTAAGTGTGGAGCCATTTTTAGTGGAACTTTCTGTAAGTGTGGAGATATTCTTTGTGGAACTTTCTGTAAGTGTGGTCAAACTTACAAGATTCCCAACTCATTCCCATTCGCAATCCCTATCTCAGGACCCCCCTCCCCCCCCCCCCGCCACAGGTATGTCGAGTCTACAACGTACCGGCGTCTGTATGTTGGATGGTCCGTCCGACAACCTCTACGAGAGCATATCTCGTCACGCGAGCATCTCGCAGAAACCGTCGTCGTCGTTGAGACGTAATTCGTCGTCTGGAACAATGCTGGTCGGAGCCGCTGCCGGACCTTGTTCCATGGCTAGCACTCGGTACGCAGTACAATGCGATCACGTGACCATGTCGCCCGACCACCACCGTCACCACCACCACCACAACAACAACAATAACAATAACCCTAGCGGACAAAGTTTGCACGACTCCTACGCCGCTATGACGGTGTCGCGACCCTCGATGCTCGCCGACGACCACGAAGTCGATTACCTACAACCGTCGCCAGGTTACTTGAGACTCCTCCTTACGTTTGTTCTAGAGGTCGAAATGTTTTTGAACTGTTCTAGAATACTGCAAAAGTATTAATTTGCGGTCGAAATTCCTCAGTGATTATTTTTTCGCTAATTAATGAAAGAAAATAACGTGATATCGATATTAACAATTAATGAAATCCTAACCACTCTACGCCATCCACAGGTCCAGTACCGGCCCCGCGAGTGCCCGCTCAATATGCAAACAGCCCGCTGTTGGAGAGATCCAGGACATCGGTGCACCAGTACGAACCGGACACGAAACCTACGACCTTTCGTTAACCAGCTCTCCCGAGCTCCGCCCACAAGCTCCGCCCACGAGCTCCGCCCACGAGCTCCGCCCACGAGCTCCGCCCCCGAGCTCCGCCCACGAGGTGCGATCACCAGTTTTCGAGTATTCGCGACTACTCAATCTCTATTGATTTCGTTGGGATTGTTAATGGCTATGCATCGACTAACGCCTATTGCGTCTAGCACCGCCCACTTTCGTTTAGCCCCTTCTCCTTCGGAAAATCTAAACGTACCCTTTTCCGTCCACTTCACACAGCTGTATATAGTTTTTATACGATACCTCCCCTGCGAAAACCTGTACATATATCGTTTGTAAGAATGCCAGAGACGAAGGGAATCGCACAACTCCAATTCCTGGATTGTTTACGCGAGGAGGAAGAATTGACGAGTTACGTGAGCTATCAGTTGTCGGCGAGCAAATCTAGAAAACATTCGAATTATTCTCCAATCCACTTTCGCTGGTCGGTCATTTAAGTCGAGTTTCATGATTTCAAGGACGCCTCTCTTACTTCCAGCAGCTCGGCACACTTTCAACTCCTCCCTCGATAATCATTGTTTTCACGATCGCGTTCAACTTGGCCTCCTCTATGCAAAAGACAATGCTTAGCCGAACCAATTTTTATACAATATTTTATATTACCAGCGATTTGAAACCGCTACCACCATATCCTCGTATAATTATACGCTTTCATTAGATGATATAACATTATATCATATTCGAGGTCGTGAATAATTTAATTATATTAATAATATCTGAATATTATTATTATTATTATTATTATCATTATTATTATTATCATTATTATTATTATCATTATTATTATTAATATTACTATCACTATTACAAATTACTGCAATTCAAAAAATGTGCAATTTGAGGTACACATTAATTATTATTAATGTACATTACACGTTAATAAATATTAATTTTCTAATGGAGTAACAATATCACTTACATAATATTTTATGTTTTATATTTTATATTTAGTGTGTGAAATTAAAAACTTATTATTTTCACGATAATACACTATGCAAATAATAAATTACCTTATTGAACATACATAACGTTAAAATAAAAATTAAATTGGAATAATTTAAAAATAACTAATCATATTTAGGAATAAGTAATGTGTTAGTTGGGAATTCTTGGTAACTTACTTCTCATTGTATATTATATATTATATATATTTGGCAGCAAATATTATTATTTAGTATTTGAAGTTTTTTTAATTTACTCATCCAAACAAAATAATGAAGTATTATAGGACTAGGGTGGTTAGCATTATAAATGAAAAGTATTGCAATATTCAAGGAAAGTACATTTGTAATTGGGTGTAATGATTGTGATGAAAAATAATACCCAGTAGTACTTAAGATCATAAGATAGTAAGATAGTGACTTACTATAATCTATATCGGACTAAAATCATTTGAACTATTTCTGAAGATATTATATCTTAAAATATATTCTCAACAATATAAAGTTTTTTTATATATAAAGTATATAGTTTTTTTATTAGGTAAATCGTAAATACAATGCAGCAGTGATTGTTTATAATTATTTATAACCACACATTTGTACATCATACTTTCACGAATATCTTTACTATTTTTATTTCTATAAAAGTTTAGAGCAGACATTAGTTTATTTATTATGTTTTATATTTTCAACAACAATATACTCTATTCAATCATTTTTCTTTATTTGCTCGAAGAATTCGCTTTATTTATTTGTGCCATATATTAATGTCGTATGATTCATAGTACTCGGATTATTTATATTTGTATATTTTAGTTTAGAATTTAGGGATGATTTAATAAAATATTACATATTAGTTATAATCTAATAAATCTCTCAACTTTTCGATTTTTGATACGCCAATTAAATCCTGTTAATATGTTAACTCATTAAATTCTGATCAAGATTGATAACTGGATTCACAGTGAAGTAATTGACAGCTACTGTAAGGGTGGTCATTTTCATACATATTTTAATAAATCTGAAAAAAAACTAGTTGAATCTTGTAGAGTTATATAATAATACTCTACAAAAAATTTTTTCAGATAATTTAGAAATGTATTGGGGTAGCCAGCCCATTGAAATTTTGCATGTAGTACATAGGAAAATTTACATTGAAAAAATACTAAATTCGAAAAAATAGATTTAATATATAGATAATGAATATTTATTTTTGAAACTCCGAAAAACGTATAATATGAGTATTAAGATTTCCAAAACAAAATGTAAGTAATATTTTTAATTTTTTTTTGGAATTTATTGGTAAAATATTATTATTTATTTTTTGAAATTAACATTTTCACACAATTTGTTGACTTATATTTATTAATCTATTTAAATGTATTTAGTTTTATTTATATATTTGTTATGTATATAAAATATAATTAAAAGTTTAAAAAAATATAATAATATGTATTTTAGACACATTTTCTGAAATTTTTTTTAGTTTTATTACATTTTTTTAACTAAGTCAAAATTATCGAAGATTATTTTATTTTATTTTTGTATTTATTCAATATTTATTATAGAAAACATGTCTCTCTATTTTTGCCGTTTCATCGTATTTTGAATAAAATTAATAATTTTCCAAGCAATTTTTATTAAATAAAAATAATGAAAATTTAATATTCTTTTTATTTTAATTAACAATGGTTATTGATACAAAAATGGTATGGTATGCATATAATTAAGAATATTATATAAAATTAGTAATATGAAGTAATATATAAATTATTTTAATTATGAACAATATAGAAACAATGAAATATTAAATATAAATTGTATACAATAAAATCATGTTTTGAAGACAATCGTGGCATAAATAATGCTTATACGTATCCACATATGTTGGTAATTTTCTGTAAGATAATGCCGTAGTCGGGAAGTAATGATTTATGTGCGATCGTGGTCTCAAATCCATGTTAAATGAAAATAATGCTGATAATAAAATGTATAGTAAAATTTTAAAATTCAATTTTTCAACCAATAATACTATTTTTGTCATGCGCAGTAGATCTTGTCGTCAATTTAGAGATTAAAAATATTTAAGAAAACATTTTTGTTTGAAAACCTTGGAGCTGGCTCAATATGAATTGCAAAAATCTAAGAATTGAACATTATCCTTACATTAGTATATACTTTAAGATTCAGAGAATTATTTATATTTGTTATCATCAACCACCCTCTAACCATAGCGCCGATGGCACTACGGTCAGATGTTAATTTAAGAAGTTGCTCCTACAAAGTTCGAGATCTTTATTAATTAGTCATTATAAATAATGATATCATTGTAATTCACAGATTTTATTTGTATCTAATCACTTTGCAAACTGTTCGATTATGGTATATGGTTAAAGATTACCTTAGAATAGAGACAGCCATCTAACTATATATGTATGTATAGTTACTAACTATATAGTCGGCTATTCTAGTAGATATGTCACATTTTCTGTTCGAATATGGTATATGGTTAAAGATTACCTTAGAATAGAGACAGCCATCTAACTATATATGTATGTATAGTTACTAAATATATAGTCGGCTATTCTAGTAGATATGTCACATTTTCTGAAAGAAAAATTGTTATAGTTATTGTATATTAACAAAGAATACAAGCTTTCGCCCGTTATATTGTTTATTGAAATGTATCTCAAATATATCTATCAGCTAGTAACTACTTCGTTGATTTAATTACTGGATAAGAAATACTATATCGATTATTATTCATTAAAATTTCGTAGAAGTAAATGACTATCTTATGTTGGTGAGTTTCTATTAGTGTTTATAATACAATTGTTAACGTTATAGCGCAATATAGTTATGTTGGGAATCGGCATTCTTTAATGAGTTTTCTGAAGTGACATATAACTTTTATATCGAAAGAAATTCTCTATCAAAGCATTTATATTGTTCGATGATTCTAATGTATTCGAGAAAAAGCTATATTTCGTATTTCTAAGCTAATAATCTTGTTACAGTTTTAAAAGCGGTGTAAAACTTTACAAAATAAATGGGTTTATATAATATGCGCATATACTTTAATAGTTAACCTGAATTCCATATATTCCATATATGTTGGTCAATTGTGTTGCCTATTATGTTGAAGATGGTTCCAATGCAGATAAAAATGCTTGGTTTCAAGTTATTTGATAGATGCTACAAATATGTGGATGAATTTACTGGATCACTAATTTATGTATGCTGTTACAATATAATTATGTTGGATTTCATCGTTTTTATTATGTTATTAGAGAATTGTACTTCTGTTATAGTAAATCATTTTGATCATTTAGATTACTACAATTGTAGTCATTATATAAAATCCGTTGATTTGTGTTGTTGTTATTAATTTTGTTGAATTTGTATAACAGAAGATCCATTGTTTTACTTTATTCGTATATCTGGGACTCACATATATTACACCCTGCGCATTACTAAACATACTTAGAATTTAATTTGATTCTTAATAAATGAAAAAGAATACAATACTAAAGAAACAACATGTGTATAGCCGTATTTATAATATATTAATTCTTACATCAGCATGTTCTATTTATAGCGTGTCATGATATCAGCAGTGAGATTTAGTAAACAAAAACTATATATACTAATCGCCAAGATACTTAGTCGCCTATCTCGCCTATATGATGTTGACATACGGGTTATTAAATAATCTAAGCATCCTCTGTAGATAATAATTGGATTTTTTTATATTGAATAATTAAATATATTTAATCTTTGGTAATAAATTTTAAATTATTTAAAATTTATTTTCATCTAATAAACATCAATCTAATATATATATATTTATAAATATTATTGAGATACATCATATTTTATAGGCATAATTGATAGATTATTTATTTATTATTTGATTTTTCTGATAACGTACAATTTGCTACAATTATTATAATGAACGAGTATTTGTAGTTAAAATGTATACAATTATATAATATTATAACATAATGTAGATCTGTATAACATTATTTTAGAATAGGTGGTGTCAAATAAAGTAAGAAAATAATTGTAAATATATCAATTCATTTATTTTGAAATTATATTTGTAAACTTGAAGATTTTGTTTTTTGTTAAATATAATTCGATTGTGTAATTTAATTTCATTGTACATTCGTATATTGACAAATAAAGCACACATTTTTAATATAAGATTTTAATTATAGAAGGCTTTATAAGATCTGTAATAAATAATTTAGTAAATGCATACCATTAAAGATACTGACAATGCAATTTAATTAAATAAGTAGTATAAGCTATTAGAATAACAACCTTTAGGGGAAATTGTATATTCATAAATATGATCTTTATATTCTTATTTAAAAATAGTGTTAATACAGGGTTATAACAATATGCACATAACAAAAAATGTACCTTAAAAATATAATTATAAAATGTACATATTTATGTGAAATTTATTTTGTAAATTAGACTTTTAGTTGTATACATATTATTTCATCTTGTAGCAAAATGTGTTAGTATTTTTTGTTATTCAATATTACATACAAATTTCTAATTTAATTAACTATAAATAATCTATAAAGTTTTTTAAATTATCACTTAAAAATATCTCGCTGTACATTGTACATTGGGTAAACACACACATTGGGTGTACGACGTACAATGTACGTGTTCGCATTCTCTAGATAGTAATGTGTATAAATTACTATCTAGTAAGTCTTGTTATAATCCGATATTTATAAAAATATATAAAGTGTTAAATAATATACATTTGTACGCTTATACGCCACTTATGCGTGTAATTATATTTCAAGAGGTAGTTATCGATTATTATATATTATATATTAATGCGAATCTTGATCAATATTGTAATATACGTATCCAAAATATATTGTGAAACACATACTTTATAATGGAATATTATTGTTATTATCTTTAATATATTCATCTAGGATATATTGTTATAGACACAATTTTGTGAGATATTGTGAGCTATTGTGAGATATTGTGAGATATTGTGAGATATTGTGAGATATTGTGAGATATTGTGAGATATTGTGAGATATTGTGAGATATTGTGAGATATTGTGAGATATTGTGAGATATTGTGAGATATTGTGAGATATTGTGAGATATTGTGAGATATTGTGAGATATTGTGAGATATTGTGAGATATTGTGAGATATTGTGAGATATTGTGAGATATTGTGAGATATTGTGAGATATTGTGAGATATTGTGAGATATTGTGAGATATTGTGAGATATTGTGAGATATTTTGAGATATTGTGAGATATTGTGAGATATTGTGAGATATTTTGAGATATTGTGAGATATTGTGAGATATTGTGAGGTATTGTGAGATATTGTGAGATATTGTGAGATATTGTGAGATATTGTGAGATATTGTGAGATATTGTGAGATATTGTGAGATATTGTGAGATATTGTGAGATATTGTGAGATATTGTGAGATATTGTGAGATATTGTGAGATATTGTGAGATATTGTGAGATATTGTGAGATATTGTGAGATATTGTGAGATATTTTGAGATATTGTGAGATATTGTGAGATATTGTGAGATATTGTGAGATATTGTGAGATATTGTGAGATATTGTGAGATATTGTGAGATATTGTGAGATATTGTGAGATATTGTGAGATATTGTGAGATATTGTGAGATATTGTGAGATATTGTGAGATATTGTGAGATATTGTGAGATATTGTGAGATATTGTGAGATATTGTGAGATATTGTGAGATATTGTGAGATATTGTGAGATATTGTGAGATATTGTGAGATATTGTGAGATATTGTGAGATATTGTGAGATATTGTGAGATATTGTGAGATATTGTGAGATATTTTGAGATATTGTGAGATATTGTGAGATATTGTGAGATATTTTGAGATATTGTGAGATATTGTGAGATATTGTGAGGTATTGTGAGATATTGTGAGATATTGTGAGATATTGTGAGATATTGTGAGATATTGTGAGATATTGTGAGATATTGTGAGATATTGTGAGATATTGTGAGATATTGTGAGATATTGTGAGATATTGTGAGATATTGTGAGATATTGTGAGATATTGTGAGATATTGTGAGATATTGTGAGATATTGTGAGATATTGTGAGATATTTTGAGATATTGTGAGATATTGTGAGATATTGTGAGATATTGTGAGATATTGTGAGATATTGTGAGATATTGTGAGATATTGTGAGATATTGTGAGATATTGTGAGATATTGTGAGATATTGTGAGATATTGTGAGATATTGTGAGATATTGTGAGATATTGTGAGATATTGTGAGATATTGTGAGATATTGTGAGATATTGTGAGATATTGTGAGATATTGTGAGATATTGTGAGATATTGTGAGATATTGTGAGATATTGTGAGATATTGTGAGATATTGTGAGATATTGTGAGATATTGTGAGATATTGTGAGATATTGTGAGATATTGTGAGATATTGTGAGATATTGTGAGATATTGTGAGCTATTGTGAGATATTGTGAGATATTGTGAGATATTGTGAGATATTGTGAGATATTGTGAGATATTGTGAGATATTGTGAGATATTGTGAGATATTGTGAGATATTGTGAGATATTGTGAGATATTGTGAGATATTGTGAGATATTGTGAGATATGACATATTATTATACATCTATTATTATGTTTTAATTACTTATATATTTTAAAGTTCTAGTAAAATGTCTTCGGTTTATATGTAAAATTAATGAAGTAGTTTTTGTGACTGTCCGCTAGGGTACAATTAAAGGAAGACTACGGTTACGTAATCTTTTTCCTGATGATGGTATTTGTCTAAATACATCCTTTTTACGATAAATTAGAAACTTGAAGTTGCCCAACAGAAAATCTTAAAGAATACCTTCATGAAAGTCTTCAAGAAAGTCATCAAGAAAGTCTTCAAGAAAGTATTCAAGAACGACTTCAAGAAAGTTTTCATGAAAATCTTCAAGAACGTCTTCATGAAAATCTTTAAGAAAGTCTTTAAGAAAGTCTTCAAGAAAGTCTTCAAGAAAGTCTTCAAGGAAGTCTTCAAGAAAGTCTTCAAGAAAGTCTTCAAGAAAGTCTTCAAGAAAGTCTTTAAGAAAGTCCTTAAGAAAGTCTTCAAGAAAGTCTTCAAGAAAGTCATCAAGAAAGTCTTCAAGAAAGTCTTCAAGAAAGTCTTCAAGAAAGTCTCCAAAAAAGTTTTTCAAGAAAGTCTTCAAGAAAGTCTTCAAGAAAGTCTTTAAGAAAGTCCTTAAGAAAGTCTTCAAGAAAGTCTTCAAGAAAGTCTTCAAGAAAGTCTTCAAGAAAGTCATCAAGAAAGTCTTCAAGAAAGTCTTCAAGAAGTCTCCAAAAAAGTTTTTCAAGAAAGTCTTCAAGAAAGTCTTCAAGAAAGTCTTCAAGAAAGTCTTCAAGAAAGTCTTCAAGAAAGTCTTCAAGAAAGTCTTCAAGAAAGTCTTCAAGAAAGTCTTCAAGAAAGTCTTCAAGAAAGTCTTCAAGATAGTCTTCAAGAAAGTCTTCAAGAAAGTCTTCAAGAAAGTCTTCAAGAAAGTCTTCATGAAAATCTTCAAGAAAGTATTCAAGAAAGTCTTATAGAAAGTCTTCAAGAAAGTCTTCAAGAAAGTCTTCAAGAAAGTCTTCATGAAAATCTTTAAGAAAGTCTTTAAGAAAGTCTTCAAGAAAGTCTTCAAGAAAGTCTTCAAGAAAGTCTTCAAGAAATTCTTCAAGAAAGTCTTCAAGAAAGTCTTCAAGAAAGTCTTCAAGAAAGTATTCAAGAAAGTCTTCAAGAAAGTATTCAAGAAAGTCTTCAAGAACGTCTTCATGAAAATCTTTAAGAAAGTCTTCAAGAAAGTCTTTAAGAAACTCTTCAAGAAAGTCTTCAAGAAAGTCTTCAAGAAAGTCTTCAAGAAAGTCTTCAAGAAAGTATTCAAGAAAGTCTTCAAGAAAGTATTCAAGAAAGTCTTCAAGAACGTCTTCATGAAAATCTTTAAGAAAGTCTTTAAGAAAGTCTTCAAGAAAGTCTTCAAGAAAGTCTTCAAGGAAGTCTTCAAGAAAGTCTTCAAGAAAGTCTTCAAGAAAGTCTTCAAGAAAGTCTTTAAGAAAGTCCTTAAGAAAGTCTTCAAGAAAGTCTTCAAGAAAGTCATCAAGAAAGTCTTCAAGAAAGTCTTCAAGAAAGTCTTCAAGAAAGTCTCCAAAAAAGTTTTTCAAGAAAGTCTTCAAGAAAGTCTTCAAGAAAGTCTTTAAGAAAGTCCTTAAGAAAGTCTTCAAGAAAGTCTTCAAGAAAGTCTTCAAGAAAGTCATCAAGAAAGTCTTCAAGAAAGTCTTCAAGAAGTCTCCAAAAAAGTTTTTCAAGAAAGTCTTCAAGAAAGTCTTCAAGAAAGTCTTCAAGAAAGTCTTCAAGAAAGTCTTCAAGAAAGTCTTCAAGAAAGTCTTCAAGAAAGTCTTCAAGAAAGTCTTCAAGAAAGTCTTCAAGAAAGTCTTCAAGATAGTCTTCAAGAAAGTCTTCAAGAAAGTCTTCAAGAAAGTCTTCAAGAAAGTCTTCATGAAAATCTTCAAGAAAGTATTCAAGAAAGTCTTATAGAAAGTCTTCAAGAAAGTCTTCAAGAAAGTCTTCAAGAAAGTCTTCATGAAAATCTTTAAGAAAGTCTTTAAGAAAGTCTTCAAGAAAGTCTTCAAGAAAGTCTTCAAGAAAGTCTTCAAGAAATTCTTCAAGAAAGTCTTCAAGAAAGTCTTCAAGAAAGTCTTCAAGAAAGTATTCAAGAAAGTCTTCAAGAAAGTATTCAAGAAAGTCTTCAAGAACGTCTTCATGAAAATCTTTAAGAAAGTCTTCAAGAAAGTCTTTAAGAAACTCTTCAAGAAAGTCTTCAAGAAAGTCTTCAAGAAAGTCTTCAAGAAAGTCTTCAAGAAAGTATTCAAGAAAGTCTTCAAGAAAGTATTCAAGAAAGTCTTCAAGAAGGTCTTCATGAAAATCTTTAAGAAAGTCTTCAAGAAAGTCTTCAAGAAAGTCTTCAAGAAAGTCTTCAAGAAAGTCTTCAAGAAAGTCTTCAAGAAAGTCTTCAAGAAAGTCTTCAAGAAAGTCTTCAAGAAAGTCTTCAAGAAAGTCTTCAAGAAAGTCTTCAAGAAAGTCTTCAAGAAAGTCTTCAAGAAAGTCTTCAAGAAAGTCTTCAAGAAAGTCTTCAAGAAAGTCTCCAAGAAAGTCTTCAAGAAAGTCTTCAAGAAAGTCTTCAAGAAAGTCTTCAAGAAAGTCTTCAAGAAAGTCTTCAAGAAAGTCTTCAAGAAAGTCTTCAAGAAAGTCTTCAAGAAAGTCTTCAAGAAAGTCTTCAAGAAAGTCTTCAAGAAAGTCTTCAAGAAAGTCTTCAAGAAAGTCTTCAAGAAAGTCTTCAAGAAAGTCTTCAAGAAAGTCTTCAAGAAAGTCTTCAAGAAAGTATTCAAGAAAGTCTTCAAGAAAGTCTTCAAGAAAGTCTTCAAGAAAGTCTTCAAGAAAGTCTTCAAGAAAGTCTTCAAGAAAGTCTTCAAGAAAGTCTTCAAGAAAGTCTTCAAGAAAGTCTTCAAGAAAGTCTTCAAGAAAGTCTTCAAGAAAGTCTTCAAGAAAGTCTTCAAGAAAGTCTTCAAGAAAGTCTTCAAGAAAGTCTTCAAGAAAGTCTTCAAGAAAGTCTTCAAGAAAGTCTTCAAGAAAGTCTTCAAGAAAGTCTTCAAGAAAGTCTTCAAGAAAGTCTTCAAGAAAGTCTTCAAGAAAGTCTTCAAGAAAGTCTTCAAGAAAGTCTTCAAGAAAGTCTTCAAGAAAGTCTTCAAGAAAGTCTTCAAGAAAGTCTTCAAGAAAGTCTTCAAGAAAGTCTTCAAGAAAGTCTTCAAGAAAGTTTTCAAGAAAGTATTCAAGAAAGTCTTCAAGAAAGTATTCAAGAAAGTCTTCAAGAACGTCTTCATGAAAATCTTTAAGAAAGTCTTCAAGAAAGTCTTCAAGAAAGTCTTCAAGAAAGTATTCAAGAAAGTCTTCAAGAAAGTCTTCAAGAAAGTATTCAAGAAAGTCTTCAAGAAAGTATTCAAGAAAGTCTTCAAGAAAGTATTCAAGAAAGTCTTCTAGTAGTCAATTCGTTTCTAACTCTATAGTTTCTGTATACGTGGGTTGGCATTGCATTTCGGCCTATATATTGGTGCAAGTGAACGTTCCTGAACACAAATGATGTTTAACTCGAAGCAGAAAAATTGCGATGAGATGTTGAGCGAATATCTGAAAGTAAACTCTGGAATCAATTCACGCAAGTTTCCCTAGAAATATTGACTTTTAAGTAAATGAGGCTGATGTGATTTACCTATCTGAAGTCGTTTGCAAACTGCAATTTAAAATGCACGAAAGGTAAATGGTAGAATGTTGCATATATGATTGTTATAAGTTGGTTCAGCTCAGGAATGGGCTGACTCTATATGATATATTTATAGCTATATTATAGAACATTCTATACAAGGTGGTAGAAGATATTTATAAAAGAATACATCTTATTATTAAATGAATTAATAATTTATTAAAACATCGGATAAACTGGATTATAACGAATGCAAGTATTTATCAAACAAAGTGATTTGTTAATTACGTATACTATTTTGAACACAAATAAAGAATAATATATACTAAATTACACAATAATAAAATTGTATTGTTTAGATTGTTTCCTGGTATTGTTAATTGGTAAATATTACAATATCATCAGGTAGGTGAGAATATTGACAAGTACAATTTACGTCATAACTACAAAGATGTAACTGATATGTTAACTAATTATTAAAGAAACTAAATATATGTATACTTACACCTTATATATATATATATATATATATATATATATATTTATATATATATACATATTTATGTATATCTATACATATATATAAGGTGTGTTAAAATATAAAATGAGTAAGAAACATACGATACTATTTATATATTACTCAGTATGTATCGGTTTGCCTATTGGTTTACCTATAACGGTATTATTAAGGTATAATAGATTTATAGTAAATACTCATTTATTATTGTCCTGAAGAAATGACCATTTGACCTCCGTACTATATGGGTATATTGTTGTATATAGATCTAAATAAACCTGAATATAGATATATTGAACATCGATATCGGTAAATAGATTTCGATGTGGGCGTGCCCTAAATACGCGCGCGCCGCGCGCGCCGCGCGCACGTAATTGCTTGCGAGCATTAAAGGTGACGTCATGCTCCACTGGTCACCGTGAACCATTCCAGCCGTACTCCTCCTGCACATTACTCTTGGATTACTTACGGATTGGTAATCTCGTTTACCTTAATCGCGTTGCGGACACACCAGGCCACCCGTATAACTTCCTATAACAAGGTGAGATGCTTATGTAACTTTACAGCGATGCGCTATTGGCTATTGAATTTAACATATTATGCAATAATTTGACTGGTCAATCAGTGTTATCATGGTTACGTTGTATACGGCCATTGAGAAGGATATATCGGAATGTCAATGTAGGCAGACTATAAGTAACTCCTAAAATATGTTACCGCAGAAAGTATCGCATATTGATATAAGTTCTAGATATTATAATAGGAGTACACCGGATAAGTTAAATGCAAATGAAATAAGGTACGATATATTCACACGTACTATAAATATATATGCCATATGCCATATATATATTATATAATATGTATATGTTATATAACATGTTATACATTTATTGAGCATCGAACGGGACATCATAAAGGACATCATAAAGGACAAATCGCGTTTCCAATACTTTTGTGTACTTTATACAGATATTTATCCATGTCTAATATCTTGAAATGCTTACGCACATATACAAATATTCCCAAGCATACACACGCATACACACGCATACACACGCATACATACATACACATACACACATATAACACATTCACATGTATACGAATATCCATAAACAAACGATGTGTAGCCGCTATATACTACACAATTGCATTGTCCTCCTAAAGCAGACAGACACGATACATAACTTTATACAATACAATCACATTAAAACTATCATTTAGACTTACCAGATCATCATTTTCCATAATGCCATATTATATAATGAATAAATATCACTAATAATGTATAATTATCACTAATAATGTATAGACAAACACTAATAAAGTAGATAGAAATAACACAGGGAAAAACAAATCTATGACAATCAGAAATAATTGCATAATTTTAACTAAAAATGCCGAAAATAAAAAAATCAACTATTACAATATAATAACAAACAAACATGACATGAAAATATAAAACTTGTGACGTCCTAAAAACTAAAAACGTCCCTTAAAAACTATAAATAGACTTGAGTTAAAAACTATAAATAGACTTGAGTTAAAAACTATAAATAGACTTGAGTTAAAAACTATAAATAGACTTGAGTTAAAAACTATAAATAGACTTGAGTTAAAATTATAAATAGACTTGAGTTAAAAACTATAAATAGACTTGAGTTAAAAACTATAAATAGACTTGAGTTAAAAACTATAAATAGAATTGAGTTAAAATTATAAATAGACTTGAGTTAAAAACTATAAATAGACTTGAGTTAAAAACTATAAATAGACTTGAGTTAAAAACTATAAATAGACTTGAGTTAAAAACTATAAATAGACTTGAGTTAAAAACTATAAATAGACTTGAGTTAAAATTATAAATAGCCCTTCTAACAAACTATTTCATAATACATATTCATAATCTTTCAAATTAAAAATACATACAAATCAATTTAAAATGTCTATATTGAAGATAATCGACGGACATAAAACAACAACTTGACTTACAGTAATACTATATCAGAAGTAATCTCAGGTCTATACGCCTAGCTTACACAAACGAAACTTATACAAAATAGAAAATATAACAATAATATTGACTAAACAACAACTGAATTACTTAAAGAAAATATAAACTTCAATACACCTCAAAAAGAAATTCATTATTCATAAACACTTTTCTCTGCCATTGAAACATGTGATTAAAACGGCAAATTAAAGAAATCTAACCTCGATACAACCATATTCAGTAATTTCAGAACTATATCCCACCTGCATTTACTATTCAAACTCATAGAAGAGAAATATCTAATTACTTAGTTGAATACTTACTCACTACGATCTTAAGGATCCACTAGAAAGTCCATATAAGGAATGTAGTAGCACGAAACTATACTACTCGATCTCACTAATTACATTGCCAACAGTATCAAATACTATGATTATGTAATACTAGTTCTACTCGATGTATTCGCTGCATTTGATACCATTAAATACAATACAATACCATTTATTAAACTCCAATATCTAGGTATTAATCGTATACTTACATAAAGAGAGTACAGTGATTAACCAAAACCCTGACTTTGGGGTAACACAAGGTAATATTTTAGGTAGATTACATTTTTACTTTTTACTTTAATTTATTTACTAAATATATACTTAATACCTAAATACACATAATATACTATATCGTATCTATTCAACCTCAATACTACCGACTATAACCCAAATGTTATTGTAATTGAAAATGTTAAACCTGACCAGCATAACAAAAAATATCTAACAGAACTTATAAATACCCTAAATATTCCAAGAAGAAATTTTTATATACTAATTCCGTTTTACAAAACACAGATTACAAGCATTTATTCACAAGAAATCATTTATCTTTAGAAACAATCAAACACGGTAGACTTCTCAATCGTGCTGTTAAAACTAATTAAATATCTAACAATAAAGCAACATTCAACAAACATACTAATAAATACGAATTACGATAAATTACTGATAATAAAACTAACTGGTCTAAACCATCGCTGTCCACTACTAGTACTGAATTTAAAACTTGGACGGAATCATACAATGCATACATTAAGAACAAAAAAGAACATAAATTAAGACAATGACTAGACAACTTTAAAGTTGACTATGATGACGTTTATATCATAACATTGACCATAATAAACTGCAGATCACTTTCTGCCAACATTAACATTATTAAGCAATATATACTCGACACTAACTACAGTTTCATAGCAATGACTGAAACTTGGCTAAATCAACTTGACACATTTACTATTAAGACGTTACAGATTATGGGCTACCGACTAATACAGAGACCAAGGACTGACTGTAGACATTGCGGTGGAATAGCAATACTCCTAGGCCCCGACATTAACTTAATAACTTCAACTGACGTAGACTGTAATACTAACTGCGAAATATTCCGTACGACTTTTACTTACAACACGATTATTATCAGACTTTTACTAATATCCCGACCTCCTAACAATGACTACAATACATTTTTACTGACTTTACTGAACTTGTACATGGTTATTCTACATTGTATAACCTTATAATACTTGGGGACTTTAACTTTCACTTTCACTCCGACCTTCATCATCTTACCTTTAAACGACTTTGCACTGAACTTAATCTTACTCAACATGTTAACTTTTCAACTCACTCACGTGGACATACATTCGACATGATACTTACACTATCTTCCTCGAACTTAATCAACCAAATTACACGATCGACTTTATTGACTGACCATTATGCAACTGACTGCCATATTAATATCCTTAAACTTAGATCGACACGAAGACTTATGACATATAGATCTTTTAATATAATTGACTATGTCTCATTCTCACTTGACCTAATACATTCCATGCAAGATAATGACATTGCTGTACAAACACGTACTATATATAAGAAAGCTTTAAAATACGATAAAATTAACTGCATTAAAAACATAATCGAAACTAACTTTAAAGACTATACAAAATCTATAACACTACAAATAAATTACTAGAAAAAATAAAAAATACCACACTATCCGATTTACCAACCGATGTATTATTTAATAACTTTGCAAATTACTTCATTAATAAATTTGGCAAAATATATAATAAATTAACCATAAAGAAGACTAAACTAATACACTTGACTAAAAAGAAATATATGGCTACTAATGATGTACTATCTACTTTTGACCTCCCGACTATAACTGAAATATACAACATAATTGTTACAGCCACGAATTCCTCTATAAATACCCTTGACTATAACTAAATTAATTGCATCAACATTAGCTCCTTTATTTAAAATAATAATTGATGAATCACTGACTTACGGAACAATACCTAACTTACTAAAACTTTCATTAATTACTCCACTACTAAAAAACCTAAATTCGATAAAACTGAACTTTACAATTATAGGCCTATTTCTCATCTACCTCTTCAAGCTAAAATATTAGAAAAGATAGTCTACAAATAACTTATTTCATACTTAACTAAATATAACTTACTTGATAATAGACAAAACGGTTTCCGACAAGGACATAGTTCTGAAATGACTCTACTTTCACTTTTTGACGACTTATACACTTCATTGGCCAATAACAAATCACCTCAACTAATACTACTTGACTTATCCTCTGCATTCGATACACTTGAATTTAACACTATTATAGATAGATTACAAAATAGGACTAAAAGATATTCCTCTTTTATTGTTCAAGAACTTTTTATTCGACAGACGTTTTTCCATCAAAATTAGTAATTCAATATCATAGGTCCAATATCCGATAAAACATGGAGTTCCGCAAGGATCCGTACTTTCCCCATAATATTCGCCATTTTTTTGACTCCCATTTTATATATATTTAATAAATATTCAAATGTAATTTATAATCTCAATGCCGATGATATTGAACTTCAATATAACATAGAATCTTCAGATCAACTACAGAACTGTCTTACTGACTTACATAACTAGGCTGACAATAAATGACTTACTACTGAACAGAACTCATTAATATTTCCATTGCTAAATTAAATATAGAACCCGCATTCCCAAAGATTTTCATAAATGACATACAGATCAAACCATCTGACCGACAAAATATCTTGGAGTTAAATTTGACAACAAATTAAACTTTGACCAACACATTTTCTCACTGAAACAGACAACTACTTACAATTTATACAACTTATATAAACTCCGACCTTACATAAATAAAAACACTGCCATTTTACTTACACATTCGCTAATACTATCTCGACTAAACTATTGCAATACTTTGCTCACTTGACAGAATAAGACTACACTCAAAAGACTTGACGCAATTATTAACAGAAGTATCCGACTAATTTACAAACTCAAAACATATCATTATACTACAAGCATTCTGTACTTACGATTACGACTAAACTGGATGACAACTGCTAACTCCATCGACTATAAACTACTAACCATATTAAAGAAACCCCTAACTTATGACCAACTCAAGACAAGTACTAAATATGAAGACAAATTGCAGACAACTACTTACCTCATAACCCTCTCTCTACCTCCCATGCCATTAAATTCGGTTGGAAACAAAAGTGTTCGCCACTTGGATCCAAACAAATGGAACCAACTTCCCAAAATACTATTATCCCCCACTGTCAATATTAACATGTTTAAGGGCAAGCTAAAAAGCTTCCTGCTTAGGTAAGACTAATCACCTCCCCTATAGTTTATTTTATTTTATAAAACTTACACTTACCTTGTCACGCTACATTACTTTTATTATTTATTTTTACTATATCATTTTTATTCGTATGGTTACACATTGTAGATCATTTATTAATATGTTAAATTCTTTGTAGTTAATAAATTCTTCATATACATATACACACCCACACACATACACACACGCACGCACGCACACACACACACACATACACACACACCCACCCACACCCACACACACACATACACACACACTCATATACATACACACACCCACACACACACACACATACACACACGCACGCATGCACGCACGCACACACACACACACACACACACACACACACACACACACACACATATTTATATCTACTAATACAAAAAGTGATGTAAGAAACACTACAATGCCATAAGTTGATAACCTATCTCTAATCCCTCTAACTGTATTTCTATATCTGACCAGAAATGATCGGACGATAGAGTTGGAGCGATGTAGAGGTGGAGTGGAATGCAAGTAACAGCAACGTGGAAGTAAGAACTCTTTAAAATTGGAAGAAATCTACGCATAGTAGATTAAATTGCAGGTTTTATGATACATTTATATACGACTTATGGGCGTGTATACATCCGCAAACACAATAACGTACACACAACTATAACTGGTACAATAGTTGAGAAAATCTGATAATACGACAAACGGCAAATCACCCGCAACATACAGGCTAAATACTTACCCGCAATATAACAGCTATACATATGTATACATATACGCATATGCCTATAAAGCACCAAAGACATCCGCTCATCTGCATAACACCCCCGCCACAAGTCCCTGAACACTAATACCTTCAAGTTATTACATAATATAACCTAACCCATACAAACATCCGCCACAACACCCGCCACAACACACGCCACAACACACGCCACAACACACGCCACAACACACGCCACACCCTTCTTCCGCTCAGTATGCAGAAGTCTGGCCGGTCAAGCAAGCCGCAATCAATGGACGCCAAAGCTGCTCGTAAGAAGGTTATTATCTAGAATATAACTACATTAATACTACATTAATACTACATTAATACTACATTAATACTACATTAATACAGTTATCATCTGCAATCGAGATGTATTTTAGATACTCTAAAAGTTGATCAAACTAATTGTACGATAAAACAACAATTCAATTCGCAAATATAATTAATGAGTACGACACAGACCAGGAGTATATAATTGCAGTCCATATAACAAAGATAACTCTATAGAAGAATCAGTGCAAATATATTAAATTAGTAAAAATATATTAATTTAGTAAAAATATATTAAATTAGTGAAAATATATTAAATTAATGAAAATATATTAAATTAATGAAAATATATTAAATTAGTGAAAATATATTTAATTAGTAAAAATATATTAAGTTAGTGTAAATATATTAAATTAGTGTAAATATATTAAATTAGTAAAATTAAAAAGCTAATATAAATAAGTATTAGGTCATTATTATTTTAATCCTGGTATTGCAAGAATGCATATATTGTATGAATTAAATTAAATATATATATATATATATATACGTATATACATATATATATATATATATATATATATATGTATATATATATATATATATATATACATATATATGTATATATATATATATATATATTGCTCATATATTTAATAAAAGATAGGCAATAATGTGAGCAGTATAAATTAATAAATTATTCAGTAACTTTCCAAGTTCTTAACTCCACAATACTTTATTGATAATTATAATTAAAAGTGTCAAATAAAAACTTTCGTACTCGTTACTTAAGCATTGTAACGGTTGGGGAGCGGTTGCCTAGTTACATATATTCCATAGCAGATCGTGTACTATCAAAACATTCTGTATTCTCATAAACTCAAAAGTAACCGACGTTGATTGAAAAGAAAAGCCCAACGTACATGTTTAACTTTTGTAAATCGTCGTACACTTATCTTTTCAATCCAACAATAGAATAATATATAGATCTTTAATAATGTATGTATTGTGTAAACTAATATATATATATATATATATATATATATATATATATATATTTATATATATGATTTGAACAATGCATTACAGATTATATCCTATAATGCATTGCATATTTCACACACACACACACACACACACACACACACACACACACACACACACACACACACACACACATACACACACACACACACACACACACACACACACACACACACACACACACACACACACACACACACACACACACACACACACACACACACACACACACACACACACACACACACACACACACACACACACACACACACACACACAAACACACTACATACATACGTTAAAGTAGATTAATTATTATATATTTTATCAAATATATTTGTGATGTTATCTAGAATATTAAAATTAACCAATTATTCTCGGGCTTTAAATCTCTCGCGTTATGAATCCAGGCCCCCGATGAACAACAGACTACTCTGACCGCCTCGAAGGACAGGGCCCAACTGACCGCCACAACCGCCATGTCATTAGTCCATGTGGCTCTATTGAACACATTAATAAACGAAGGTGCCGAGAAAAACAAGTTTGTGTTGAATTTTAGCTCAGTAGTAGTTACACGGTACGTGGTAGCGATGTAATAGTACCGTTTTGATTATAGTTTCCATAGCAACTAGTTATATTGGTATGAGAGTGACATTTTCATAACATTGTAACACATTACAAGCGTTGAAATTGAATACTTATATACAGTTAAAAGACTTATTTTTTTAAATAATTATATATTAATAATAATACATTGTAAAAAGTAGGGTATACGGTTATCGAAAATTAGGGTACAGATAATGTCCTTTTAGTAGTATCTTAATTAGAGTAAAACGAATTGTACATTAATTTTTTGAACACGATGTACCCTAAATAAAAAATATTCGTGTTTCCTAAATTAAACTTATTCGTGTTCCCTAAATAAAACACATTCGTGTACCCAAATTAAAACGTAGTCATGTATGAGAGGGAGAGGGAGAGGGTGAGTGAGAGTGAGACGGAGAGGGAGAGGGAGAGGGAGAGGGAGAGGGAGAGGGAGAGGGAGAGGGAGAGGGAGAGGGAGAGGGAGAGGGAGAGGGAGAGGGAGAGGGAGAGGGAGAGGGAGAGGGAGAGGGAGAGGGAGAGGGAGAGGGAGAGGGAGAGGGAGAGGGAGAGGGAGAGGGAGAGGGAGAGGGAGAGGGAGAGGGAGAGGGAGAGGGAGAGGGAGAGGGAGAGGGAGAGGGAGAGGGAGAGGGAGAGGGAGAGGGAGAGGGAGAGGGAGAGGGAGAGGGAGAGGGAGAGGGAGAGGGAGAAGCAGAGGCAGAGTGAGATATGTTCTCTCTTATGTACTCTCCAATAGTGAATCTCCACTAGAGAAGAGTGATATTTATTTTTAATATATATGATATTTTAAACTTATGTAACTATTTATTAAGTATAAATTAATTATATAATACATGATATGTTATATATTTAATTATTTTCAATTGTTATTATATTATAATAAGTAATATGTTATTCATCATCATACACACATATATATATATATATGTATATATATATATATATATATATATATATATATATATATATATATGTGTGTGTAATACTAACAAATTAGTTATACAATCAATCAGTGAATGTTTTCAAATAAGTTTTAAAATTTACTATAAGCATCACACGTATTTTTTTACACAACGTACGCAATAAAAATGCAAAAGATATATTTTTTAGTTTATCAATTATAGTAGTAATTATTTTAATTTATTTATTATATACGTATACATATTATATTGTATAAACAATGAATATAATATTAGAGTACATACTATCAATTTTAAATTTTTCATCCTCTTGTACCATAAAAATGAGTCCTGGTGTAGTCTAAAAATGAATCAATAAGTACTCTAATTGATTATTTAATCATGTACCCTAATTTGGGTACATTACAAAAATAAAGCATTTTTATGTCTTCTGTACCCTGAAATTGCCCTCTCTGTACCTTATTTTTTGTTAAGTGTAATTAATATAAAGTATACACCTTAGTGTATTAAATATAATAAATAATTATTGATATAATATGTATTTAGAATACATTTATCTTTTTGTTTAATTATGATAGTTTATCTTATATTTATATATATATTTAATAATTATTAATACGTTTTAGATTTTATACGCCAGTACTGATACTAATAATAATTACTTTGGTGATACAAGTGATAATAGGAATTTTAGCGATTCTCGTTACTCAGATAAGAAACTATTACGATAAAGTTAGTCTAACTCACTCACTCACTCGCTCACTCACTCACTCACTCACTCACTCACTCACTCACTCACAGCTAAGACACACTTCTTTATTAACTATTCCAGAGCATCACGTTCTGGAGGTGTAGCTGCTATAATCCACAACTTTATAACTCTACATAAACAAACTAATTCTACACAGTAACTCTATTGAACTCACACATATACAACTTACTCATCAGCTAATATGTCCACTGATCTCAATATAATCTTGCTTTACCGACCACCTAACTCAACTAGCCTATTAAATACTATATATGACATACTAAATGATGTTCAACTAACTTAATAATTCTAGGTGATCTTAATTTAAATCTAGACTCATTGATATTCAAAAATATACTAAATGACTTAAATCTAAAACAACATATTATTGACCCTACGCATAGTAAAGGTAATACCTTAGACTTAGTTATAACCAGAAATTCACAGAACAAATTACACATAAATGTAGGACCAAGAATTACAGACCATAACATTATTAATATATATTTAAACTTAATAAAACCTAAACAAATAATAAAATATATTACCTATTGAAAACTACACAACATTGACACTTTGGAATACTCTAATGACTTACACAAGTTAACAATAGTTGATTATGACAATACTGACGCCACTACCAAACATATACAACAGCACCTCACAACTATACTAGATAAAAACGCTCCTTTTAAAACAACTAAAGTACATCTAAGAAGTACTAATGCTTGGTGGAATACTGAATTATCTGAATTACCTAGGATTATTAGAAAGATAGAATTATTTAGAGAAAAAATAGAAACACTATCAACTATAATGACTACATGTCCCACCGAATAAAATATTTTAATAAAACAATATTCTATCAAAATAAAATTGATTCAGAAAAAAATAATATGAAACAATTCTATAAAACATGTGATGGTCTCTTAAACATTAATGAAACAATTGAATGCCCTATACATAATGAATCTTTTGCAAACTTCTTTATTGATAAAATAAATAAAATTTATAATGAAATATTACTCAACTCAGATAACAATTTAAGAGATAGATACATAGACAAACTAAAAAAAACCAACTTGCATCTCAAAAGCCATACCAATTATAGCCTCAACATATATTGAACGACTTATAAGACAAACTCATTTCAAAACTAACATTTATATAGACATCATGACATCCCAATTACTAAAATTAAACATCCACTTTATTTCACTCATTTACTCTAATCTCATTAACAAATGTATTACTCATAACAACTTCCCACTTTCACTAAAACACTCCATTATAACTCCAATCTTAAAACAGACTTACCTTGACTACTCCATTCCTAACAACTACAGACCTATATCTAACTTATCTTTACTATCAAATATTGTCGAAAGGATTATTGCCACCCATATCATTAAACATATTACCGCCAATAGTTTAGATAATCCAATGCAGAGTGCCTACAAACTTTACCATAAAACTGAAATACTATTACTTAATCTTACCAATTACATTTCTCATAACATAAAATAAACAATCGTTTTGTAATTCTCATATTACTTGATTTAACTGCAGCCTTTGATACAATAAACCACCAAATACTATTCGTTAAACTACAATCAATTGGAATCCATAACACAATAATAGAACTAATAAAATCATATTTAACCCGGAAAAACGTAAATATTAGATCTGATAAACTAAGTAAAATGCGTAACTGCTTTTGATAAAGAGTACCTCAAGGTAGTGTCTTGGGTCTACTATTATTTAATATATATATCCGATATCGACTCAATTATGAACTGCTATAATGCTAAATATCACATGTACGCTGATGACACACAATTTACACTTCCACAACCTTTAATGAATTACCGAATACACTAAAAGAAATAAACGGCATAACGATGAAATTAGAAAATTACTTTGATTATAATTACTTAAAATTTAATTTACAGAAAACTGAATGCACTTTTTTCCATAGTAAAAGTACGCCACCATACGCCACCATCCATCACACATATTAAAATTGCAAATAAAGACATACCCATTAAGACAACTATAACTACTTTAGGTGTAATATTTGAATCTGATTTAACTTTCGACAAGCATATTTCATAAATAACTAAGCAATGTAACTATAAATTATTTAAAATAAAACAAATTAAACACCTTCTCAACCGGACATCACTCAAAATACTCACATCTGCCTACATTCTATCTAAACTTGACTACTGCAACTCACTTTTAATTAATATACCTAAAATACAAGAAAAACGACTAAACAAAATTATTAACCACACTTGCAGACTTATTTACAAACTCCCTAAACGAACACACATCACATTATACAGAAAAAAACTTAAATTTCTAACCTTTAAACACAGACATATGTACACAATTCTAATAATAATACATACAGCACTGAAAACTGATATCCCTAAATATATGAGTGACTCAATTAAATTAAAACTAAAAAATAATTTAAGATCATCCAAAAAAAAACTGCTTAAACAAGACATAACAAACAACTTTGAAATAAACTACCCATAACTGTTATTAATGAAAATAATACAAATACTTTTAAAAGCACACTTCACAAATACTTACTTGATCTAGACTGATATAACCTGACACACCCTTATAATATACCTACTGCTATTGAATTATCAAATTGATTTACACTCTACTTTTATCTAATACTATATATATTACTCAACTACAAATACGCCACTACTTTATTTCTACAACCTATATTACTTTCCACTTTTACTACTTACTTCTTACCAACCTTACTACTACTCTTCACCTCCCTTATACGTACATTTATATCTGACATATTTTCTCTACACACTATCCCCTATACATTTCTCCCATATACACAATGTGCTAGTCACTAACTAACTCATTCACTC
>OZ038318.1:2810437-2831573 GCA_964035775.1 Osedax frankpressi
GTGAACAAATTGAGGTCTTTACTGGTGATATACACTTTGATAATTCGAGAAACAGTGTTATTAAAATGATTTCATAATTGTTAATTATACTACGTACATTGTTGGTAAACACAAAACATAAAAAGAACATTATCTAGATTATTTGATTAACAATGGTACATTTCAGAAACAATTAATTTCAGAACATTGGTTGCATTCATTTCAGACCATTAAGGCATATCATTTAATTAAAATATTATTATAATAGTAGATATTGTCTGATAGCTCAATTTGTTAGAAATTAGTATATACTTAATTCACAGAATATGAACTAAATACAAATGTATATTTAGTTCATATTATGAATAATATTAAATAGATACACATAGAAAACAATTAATGCTCCCGATATGAGTTCATATCGTATAACAATGGTATTATCGCCCGCTTGACCCATTGCTTGACCCATTGATTAATAACCTTACCTTTGTTATGATATTATGGTGCACTGTTTTCGAACCGAATATTAGAATATCGTTATCGTATATTAAATGTGATTTCATGAGATATTTAACATATACGTTTATACTATATAGGGGCGAAATGAAGAATGGTATTCTATAAGTGTTATAAATTAAAATTGTATACTTGATTACAGTATATTATAGGTTAAACTATTGCATGGAATTATACATTTGGATATTAACTAATTGTATCAAAGCAGGTTAACGTATCGGTACAGGTATAGAGGCATATACACGTATACCTATTTGCTTACGACCTTGTTAATTATTTAACGAGAAGTCGGCGTGGCCATGTGAACATGTGGCCTAAAGTACAGCATAAAGTACAACTAATCCGAAGTCCGCTACACCACATGTAAAAATAGATTTAAAATGTTCGGAAATTAAAATCAAATCAATTACAAATCAAAGCATGCGACACATCGTATCACGAATTTAAATAAAATTAAATACAATGTTGAAAAGAAATCTCAGAGTGTATAATTCTCTGATTAATTTTGTATGCTCACTCGAAAATGCATTGTTCGTGTATTTAAAGAAATACATTTAAACAATAATGAGTTTTACAAAATAGGAAAATGTAAATTGTTAGTGGACTGGAATTTATAATCTATCCATAAAATATAAGGAAATTGCAAAACTAAATAACATTATTTTTAATCTATGGAATCCGTATCGTTAAATAAATTATAAGTGTTATACATTCAAAATATTATAAATACACTCCGAGGAATAAAAATATTAACAAATAGAAAATCGATTTATTATAAAAAGTTGTATAAAATGTTGCATTTGAGAAATTATAAAACTTTTAAAATGTTAGTAAAAAACATATTAATAAGTTTTTATGAATAATAATTAAATTTATAGAAAGGGATAATTATACTTAAATTCACATCTATACATATATATATATATATATATATATATATATATATATATATATATATATAAATATATATATATATATATATATATAAATATATATATATATAAATATATATATATAAATATATATATATATATATATATATATATATATATATATATATAATATATACTATGATATAATAATGTATATTATCACTTGTATTCAATATATTTGTTATCTGAGATAAATTAGCGTAAATAGATTCATTATAAATAAATTATCATTCATTCATTTCAACAATACATTGCTCCAGTGAAGACCTCACAGCCTCGACTGACCGCTCCGCCGATCCAAGATATACATCCGGAAGAGCCAATTAGTCTGGACGACTGGACATTTGACAACTACGACCACGTCGATGTTTTGTTACTGAAGTCCGAGTTGAAAGCAATAGATGCAGAGATCCAACTTAAGGTTACTAGAGGATATATGTATATATATATATATATATATATATATATATATATATATGTATATATATATACATATATATATATATATATATATATGTATATATATATATATATATATATATATAAATATATATACTTAACTGGTAATTTATTATCAATTAATTAGTAATCATTCAATATTCGTACACTTATTAATGTGTGAACATTTATTAATGCTGTTATATTTACATTAATGTCTAGTTAATTCGTCTTTGTATTATGAGTATGATATTTTTTATTAACTATCATTATTAATATATACCTATGTGTATATTAGTTATATTATATTATTACATATATTAATATAATATGCATGTTAATAATAATGACTACCGAATCACGTAGATATCATCGTAAGTATTCCGCAATTAAGTTCTAAATTTTACTAAATTATTAAATCTAACCTTCCTAATTTCTTTTTATAATTTACATATAAAGTAATACATTCAAGTAAAAAAATGGTTACAATACAAAATGAATTTTAAAAATAATCCATGTGTATATTAACAAATATTAACCATATTTTGGGGTAACTATTATATTAATATAAATATACATATTTATATTACTATTTACGTATTTAAATATATTCTCTAGTTACATTAATTGGTAAACATTGGATATTGAATATGCGTCCATTGGTATGTGTTCAATACTGTACTTCTATATCAATTATTTACTATTATTCTCAATATTAAGATTAGGTATTAAGATACCCCAACAAGGCTAATCATTCAAACATAATAAGTTACTAATATAAAATGGCACATTTCAATATTATTTTCCGAATCGCAATAAATTACATGCTATCATTCCATTTTGAGTATTCATGTGAGTTTTCATAATTTCCAGATACCCTCGTTATCATTTCATTTTATAAATGCAGATTTGACACTCGACTGAGAATATTATATTCATTTTTCTATTCGCTCTCAAATTATCAATTTGAAGTATAACTTATTTCATTCATTAATATCATAGTAGTAGTTAATATCATAGTAGTAGTTAATATCATTAATATCATTCATTTTATATCATTTTCATACAATACACCGTTATCTATCCTAGTGATGAAACGCTGGTGTTTATAATTAATATTTCTAGGATATCTTCACTTGCCACCTACTAGATTACTGCTACCATCTTACCTGCCTTTATTTTCGTAACTAATCCATTAGCAGATCATGTTGCTCCCATCCTCGCAGCAAATGCTGTCGGAGGATACCCAACCAACTTCGAAGGCGTCCTCGTCTTCATCGTCGGACGGAGCTCGCTCCGAGGACAGGGAGAAGCGTCGCGACCAACTCGAGCAGCACGTGAGGAGGCGGGACGTCTTGGCCGGCCAGAAGGAGGTGTTGAGCGGTCGGGTCGACGAAATCCACCAGGCCGACATACTGAAGAAGGTTTCGTTCTGGCAGAATATCATCAACTACCTGCTGTACTTCGTGTTCATCTCGAACGCTTTCATCACCGGCCTCGGAGTCGCCGGTAAGGGCAACGATACGCTAGCCACGCCTACACCGTGAGAGCATCCAAAGTTTAGCGGTAAACAGGTAACAGTGAGTAGCGACGGAAAGGTAACAAAAGATTGACCGCGTCCGACTAGTTAAAGCAATAACACCCCGACGATGCCTTGACATTGGTCTTACGACCATATTCTTATCAGTAATTACAATATTTCTATGAGTATGACTTACACGAATCTTGACCGCAATAAATTCCATATCTTCTATATAAAATAAAAAGGTCATTTTAAAGAAGCTCATTTCATTAGTTAATTTCATAGAATACAGAATGATTTGTTACGTAATATAATGAGATTATTGTTCATTTTTTACTACTATTTTTATTTGATTTTACAAGATTAATATATTATAATATATATGCATATATATAACATTTATTATAGTATATAAGTATTATTACTTTTGCTAATATACGATTATGTATATTTCATTACTCTTCTCATTTTATATTATATAGATTTCACGTTATTATATTAATTCAACACTTATATGCATTCTAATATAAATTATATATTTTTTATATTGGTTAATTTTATAATTTATTTAAATAAATATCAATAAAATATCCAACAACAATAACACAATAACAATAAAAAATGCTGAAATTATAATTATTAATAATAGACCAAAATTAATATACATATAACCGAATATCTGAAATTTGTGTAGGTGATGGAGAGATCTCAAATACGAAATTATTATGCAACAGTTTAGATTAGTGATAGTAGCAAGTAACTTGACGAAATCGTAAATAATTTGGAATTTATATTAAGGTCAAGAGTAGGGCAAGCTTTTCATCTACGAATATAATTCGAAGTGGATATAATTAATTAGGTGACGATTACGATGATTATTCTAATTACTCGGAAACGTACAAATCAAAATTTGAATCTAAATTGCCGAGTCCATGAGATCCAGTAAGTCGTTTTCGTCTTGGTCGTCGGAGTAATCTCCTCTGTGTCCTCCATGTCCTCTGTGTCCTCCATGTCCTCTACGTTCTCTGATGTCGTCGTCGTCGAAGTCGTCGTCGAAGTCTCGCATGATTTCGTTCAACTGTTCATTCTCTCTCGTCTGATATCGGAGGGCATGCGTTTCAGATAAAGACTACCTTTATACATTAGATACAGCAACGGCAAGAGGTTCGAATATTTGAGATAGATGTTTGAGCCGTAACATAGAGTTGAAATTGAATGGAGATAAAAACTTCAAATAAATATATCATCTGTAAAGATGAAATTGTAATTTGAAGTATTAAAATATCACGAAAATAAAATCGCAATTAACTCATCTTTTGTATTAAGAGTATTGGTACATCAGCTAAACAGACAATGAGGACCAGTAAACAGACAATGTGGACCAATAAACAGACAATGGGGATCATATATAATTTTGGTTTCGTCTTTTGCTTATCAAAATATTAATAGCGAACAATTGGATTAAATAGAAATATTTTATTAATTACTATAAAGTCATACCACCAAATCTTTACAGCATATAATTAAATTACGTTAGAAGTTACCGGGAGTATTGACGTACAGTTCGTGGTTTGTTAGCGAAGTTCGCTTTCTAACCCTGGAGGCGTTTACGCGAATCGATTCACCTCTGTCGTTGTGATCTCCTGACGCCAGGTGTCGTTTAACGTCGTCTTCGTCGCCTTGTCCGTCGCTATCGCTGTCTTCTTCGAAGAGATTCAAACGAAATTCGCGCCCTTTCGGCGACCTTCGTCGAAAGCAAAGAATGTAGAGGCATTCGGTAACACGAATGATAGGGACGCTAATCAAACTTACAATATCCATCTTAGTTATTTATTTCATATTTGTATAGAAGGGTGATTATTTAACAAACGCAGAACATTCGCGTATTATCTTTTCGAAGAGAGTCCAGCGAATTTGGATTTAAATCTTACTGCGAATGTGAAACTAAGGTTTTGTTTTGTCAAATGAGAAGTAGTTCTATTTTAGCTACGACTGCCCAGACCAGCAGGCAATAACCTTACAGTGGTGTCCGAGCATTTGGCATTAATTAATGAGCTGAGTAGGTCTAGTTGAGCTTTAGCCATTGGGTTATAGAAATTCTTGGAGTCCTGGTGGACGGAGGTAGAGATGGGTAGTTAGCGATGGACCGAAAGAGAGAGAGAGAATAATTGAAAGTGAGTATGATGGTTTGGGAGAGATGGATAAAGGGATAACGAATCGAAGATACGGTGTTGTCGTTAATGTCCCGAATTGTGACTTAGAAGTGAATAAAAACATAACTCGATTAATTCATTAATTGCAATTAAATTAAATTAAATCGCACGCATTTAAAACCTCGTTCGTTACAGGAGGAGCAATGTGGCTGCATTTCGCTTCGACTTGGCTGTTCGATTTATACCTGCGAGAGAATATCGTGAAAGTGTCGGCACTCTACATATACTGAGGTGTTTCTAACATGTTGGTTCCCAAGGTCGTGCAACGTTCGCCCCTGACATCGAATGAACCCTCGTTCTTCTTTCGAGTCCACTTATCTCCGGCCTGCAGGGCAAACGATTGTCGTAAGTGAAAATCTGCCTTTAACTCGAAGGACATTTAATTCTAGATACAAATACTAAAATATTCGAATAGCATCCGACCTTGAAGTGGGCAGTTTTCTTCAAGAGACCTTTTCTGTTATAATACCTATTGGAGGTCGCGGGGTTAAAGGTTAATAGAATAGTCGACATCCGGGCGTTAGAGAGAAACACCGTTCGGCTCGATAAACCTTCGTTTGCGATAATTTAAGTGGCAACAAAAAGCGAGCTTTAGAAATAAGATTTAGTCGTCGTCGTCGAACAACGCTACCTTATGGTGCCCGGTAATTCAGTGCCCCAGGGCAGCGGGCCGACCTTGGGCAGCACGAAATGACCGTTCGAAGTCTGTACGCGGTCTTTGAGGAAGATCGAGACCTAGTCGAATTAGATTTTCTATCAAATCTACGCGGGAGAGGATTTTCGCACGGAGGTTACGTGGTCATTAGATAGCCAAGAGATGAGTTTTAGATAATAGAGGATATAAACATAACGGCTATAAGTGGTTATTTAATAGCCGGGTATACTCTACACGAAGGATACAAAATATCCGGGTGTAAGTCCGGACACAATAAAGATTATTAGTAATAATAACTGGTTATACATAGTTTGGGTATTATTAATAGTATTATTATTATTATTAATAATAAGGTTTTATTATTAATGTATTGCATTGTATATATTTGAGTGCTTTTATCCAACACAGAGAACAGCCATGAAGTCATTACATTTAAATGAATTAACTGAATACCAAAATCCCATCGAACTGAAGCAATCATTTTCATATGCGAAGGGAAATATAATGTCAAATGTGTAGCAATTGATCTGCGAGAATGTGGGACTGAGTTATAAATAGAATAGATCTATTAGACGTACCCGGATGTGAATATCCTGGAAGAAGGTGAGCAATGATTGTCGAATCAGCATATATTCTCCCAGATTCAGCATTGTGTAATTCTGTAGAAAAATGAGAGAAATTGACGGAAATTAGATACAGTTATATAATATGCAGTTATATATTAAGTTACGTTAAGCATACATAATAAATACACTAGAATAAATTGAATTATTCAATCTACTTTGATTTTTCATATCACAAAATTTATATTTTTTAAATAGCACAAGTAATAAAGAATTTATGAATTTAATAATTTATAAGAAATTACTGAATAAGTAGCAATTTGTTAGTTTTAATATTCTATTGTTTAATGTTAATGCAAGAGTTTAATATAACATACAATCAAAACAGATGTTTCAATATGTCTAAATCAAAAATAGGCAAGTAAAATGTTAATTGAATAATTAATTAATATATTTATTACCTCATATTCATTACATAATGACATACTTTCACAATAGTGTAAGGCGTTAAGTTAAAATGTTATAAAATAAGAAAATTCAAAGAAAATATTCATGAATATATTCATGAATGTAAAGAAAAGCGAAACATATATGAAAATATGTATTAATTGATTTAAAAAAGATCAAATATAAATAAAAATTTACAGTGTAGATCAAATCAACACGAGATAACGTTAGAGAGAAGGCACTATTGTTCTACACCTAGCGCAACTGAGAATGACATAACATAGCTAACATGAATCAATAGGCAGAAAACATTGTCGACTTGAGTGGAGATAGTTTGGTCTGTTTCAACAAATCTGGAGCGATTAGTGATATTATTTACATTGATATTGATAATAGGTGATTTTTATGTTACGATTCAGTTATATAATTGAAATAATCTTAACTTCGCTTAAAAATAAAATATATATTAAATAATATTTAATATTTAATAAATATTAATAACAGAATAGAAATTAGGCTTTGTAAATTTAATAAAGATAATCTGTTCTATGCATTACAAATATTCCTACCACTATTACAACCACTACTACTACCACTACTACTACTACTACTACTATTACCACTACTACAACTATTACCACTACCACTAGCACTACCACTACCACTACTACTACCACTACTACTACCACTACTATTACCACTACTACTACTATTAGCACTACCACTACCACTACCACTACCACTACCACTACCACTACCACTACTACTACAACTACCACTACTACCACTACTACTATCACTACTACTACCACTACTATTACCACTACTACTACTATTATCACTACCACTAACACTACCACTACCAGTGCTACTACAAATACCACTACCACTACCACTACCACTACCACTACCACTACCACTACCACTACCACTACCACTACCACTACCACTACTACTACTACTACCACTACTACCACTACTACTATCACTACTACTACCACTACTATTACCACTACTACTACTATTATCACTACCACTAACACTACCACTGCCACTACCACTACTACTGCCACTACCACTACCACTACCACTACTACTACCACTACCACTACCACTACCACTACTACTACCACTACCACTACCACTACTACTACCACTACTACTACCACTACTACCACTACTACTACCACTACTACTACCACTACTATTACCACTACTACTACTATTATCACTACCACTAACACTACCACTGCCACTACTACTACTACTACTACTACCACTAACACTACCACTACTACTACTACTACTACTACTACTACTACTACTACTACTACTACTACTACTACTACTACTATTACTACCACTACTACTAACACTACTACTACCACTACTATTACCACTACTACTACTATTATCACTACCACTACCACTACCACTGCCACTACCACTATCACTACCATTACAAAATCATTACCATAAATACACTTTTTACATTAAAATAGAAAAACTTTTACTTTGTTTAATTGTTTAATTTAGGTGCTATATTTAAAATAATTTTTACTGTTTGAAGCGGATGACATTGTTTTATTTATTTGTATCTTTTAGATCTCTAGGATAAAGATAAATATGTATATCTTAATATTTCTTTACTTTGATAACCAGTCTAATGGTTAATAATTTCCAATAAAACATTATATTTTTCTAATTCAACCAGTTAATCTTTCACTTTATCTCTTAATGGTATTAATAGAGTTTGTTGTATGATAGAGTTTGTTTAGCTAGTATAGTTTTTAACTTATTAACAAGACTAGTGTTTAGAAAATATAGTTTTAAACTTATTAACAAGACTAGTGTTTAGAAAGTATAGTTTTTAACTTATTAACAAGACTAGTGTTTAATGTGTGTAATGTGTCATTTCATTTAGAATTTAACATTTGTATTTCTGACTTTATCAAAACTTCTTGAAACTTGCTTACTATAATTTGTATGTTTAGTACTCTAAGTTGGATCTTATTAACTTAATCATATCTTTCATCGTATATCTATTTATCCCAATTCTATTTTTGCTGATCTGCCCATAATTGCATGCAATCCTCTATCAGTAATTAAGCTAAACAATTATTTTACTTTATGTTATTTTTTTCACATTTGATTTTCCATTGTATTCCTTAAAAGGCAATTCTTTCCTTTGTGTTTGACATTTCTTGTACCTAATCTTTATTCAACATTTCATATACATACAATGGTAGTATATCTACTGATGCTCCATCATTAAATTACCATAGAGACATAAATAATAATCATTTCCATTATCTTTGTAACAATTTCACTCTTTTATCGATGTTGTGCTCATTAACATTTACAAATTAAGCGGAACTACTTTTTTATTATTAATTCTCCGTGTGTTAATATTATTGTCGCCCTACATTCGCCTCCATTCCCATTTATGTTCTCAATGTCACAATTTCCATTCACATTCGCGATATCGTCGACATATTATATCGCTTTTGATTTCTTTTATGTAACGTACATCATATTTATTTATGAGGCTCTACATATTCTTATAAATTGTGAGTATTATTTGATATTATTGGTGTTCTTCGTAATGTGTATTAATTACTATTTACATAGCCCAACGCTTAACTAGGTCTGCTGTTTCCCTATCCGATTGTACCGGTATTGGAGTCTAGTCCATTGTACTTTTATTGTGAATTATTAAAATACTTGTCGGCGTAAAGTTCATATTACATACAGATTTCGCTTATATGAAAGAGAATAGAATATCTATTGTAAAACGTAAACAAATTGAATATGTAAAAGATATTGAATGTCAAAAAAAAATTCAATCATTTTTTATGCGTAATATTATAAAAATATAATATTTTATCTTTAAATTTATATTTTTTGTTGTCAAATATTACATTCAAAAATAAGATCCTTAAAAATTCATTTCAATGTTAATAAATGCATTAGAATATCAGCAGTTGCAAATTGAATAGCGGGGCGAGGTGGAAACAGGTACACGAAGAGTACTAGAACCTTCTTATAGCGTCCATGTGGTTCAAGGTGACGAGGAGGATATCTCTTGGTCGCAAAACCAGTGAAACCTGGTGTTTGAACGCCATCGTCATCAGATCGTAGAGCTGAGAGGAATGCGAGAAATCAAATGAAGAACTCAACTACCGAGATTTATGTTTAAATAAATATTACTTGAAACGTGAACATATCTAATAAATGAATTACTAGTAGCGATAAATAATACTCAATACTATTTAAGTAATCATATTTAAATCGTAGTATGTATCTAAAACGTACTTAAAGGGGTATAGAATAATATATTCAGTTAGTCGAATGTCAAAAGCATAAATACGAACTAAAGAGTAGAGAAGCTCGCCACAAAAGCTGACTAACTTTATCCATGCTGGCCGCATTCAAACGCATGATAGAAGCATGCGCCAGTCGATCAAATACCAGGCGCATGGCCTTCTTACTGTAAACTTCCTACGGAGGAAGCAATATTACATGGAAGAGTCTACGAGTTGAAGCGACAGGTAATACGAGAGGAGGTAGCAAATCATTCAAATTATTGAGAGAAAATATTTTTTTAGTTGATTTTTTTCGAAAACTCAAAATTGATTTTTCTTAATTCACATTTCCTATTTTATATCTAAACTTATTATGTCTATATTTAAATACATATCATTTTGGTAATTGTAAATTCCCAAATAGATGTAGAATTCACATGCAAATGTATTGATAAACAATCGCACCATTTAGTATTCATTCGTAATATTTATTATAAAAATAGGATAGATAAATTTCAATGAGAATTAAAAGATTTAATTTGTTAGTTAATGAGTTGGTAAGGGCATGGATAGCATAAGGTATGTCCTATAGGTCTGCATTGTTATTAACCTGAGGTCGAAACATTTGCTCCATGAATCTCGCATTGAACATTGTACTGGTGATGTCATGCATTACTTTGTGAGGAAGACAATGAATTGGATGTGATTGGCATGTTGGCATTAGAATAGCAAAACTTATCGGTTACAAATAAATATGAACACGATTATTATAAAAATATATTATAATCTAATATTCATTATTATAGAATGTAATATATAATATACATTCTTATTATTTATTATTTAGATTCTACATACATTTCGTATATATTTTATTTAATAATAATGTTAGATAATAATGTTATGCTTATTCATAAGAGAAAAAAGTAAATATATAATACATTTATATTGATATTGATATTAAATCATAGGGTAATTATAATTATATAGAGAGAATTTGTGAATAATTATACACTGCGAACACTATAAAAATACATATATGAAGCATGGAGAAATATTTACAAAATAAAATTGGTTTTTAAATATATATATATATATTACTAAAAGGAGATTACCCTTTATTAGTGAGATTACTATATTAATAATAATTTACATTATGTTATATTATAAATTATAAGTAATTTGTTATTAGTAAATTATATATTGTATAATAATAATAAAATAATGATGCATTGGAATAATTAAAAATCAGATTTCATTATTTTGAAAAATATGAGTAATCATATAAACTGTAAATATTAAAACGATGGTTTGTAAAAATATAATAAATATTATTTTGAAAGATATATAAACCTTTACGAGATTTTTCAATTGGTATTTCTTGCGCCCTCAATCGTTGATCTAGAATATACATCATCTCACCTCCGAGATTAATGAAGAGTAGTGGGAGAGTGCTTAGAGACATGATAAATGTATGTAAATTATTATAAATAGTATTAGTAAGATCAATTGATTAAAATTATTAATTTATTTATAATATATTTATTGATTAAAAATTCACAAATTACCATAGAGACATAAATAATAATCATTTCCGTTATCTTTGTGACAACTAAAGCTTTTATATTAAAATACTATATAATTGCAAATCCACAATGTGAACTTAATTACATGTGAAAATTCCTGATAAAATATGATATTACTAAATCATTGATTATCTTATAAACAAGCTTTTCAATTAATAAATTTCCGACATTAATATATGGATAGATTTATAATTTGTTGTAAATTATAAATCTACGATCCTATCATCTAAACCCTAAACAAAACATCATGTGCACATTGTGCACTGCACAATCCACACAATAATTTAATTCCCAAGATTATCATGAGTAATAAGTTAATAAAATCTAATTAAAATAGAGAAATATATAATATCGTCTTCATTTAACTTTTGAGTGCCATCAACTATTTATATAAATGGTCTCGAATATTCTAAAAATATCTCATTATGTAGAATATTCACCAATAATCTAAATCTGATATCAAATCAATCTACTTTATACAGGATAAAAATAATATATCAATAATATAAATCAAACATATAATAGATTCCAAAAAGTGTATCATCCATGCTTACATTATGTTTTTAATAAAACTGATACATTAATTAAACTATTCTATTTCCAAACTATCGATGTTTCATCATTGAGTGCACTGAAAATGGCTCAAATATTTAGCAATGCGATCATTTTATAAATTCATTACAAAATCTTTTATGACTTAATATAACTTATTAATTAAGTCATTATATTATTAATTTAAGTCATTTATTCATTAATTAATTTATCTAGAATATGTTACGTGATTCGTATCTGAATCGTTCAACTCAACATTTATCTGCATATTGTAAATGTATACAATATTTGGATATTTACATTGCTAATATATCATAAGATGGTAAATTCCCTAGATATTATATACATTGTACAATCACCATATGTGTGACATAAATATAAATAATGTATTCAAATTTTAATAAATGAATATATATATATTATAAGTTATACAACTCGTATAGATATATTATATTTAACATTTATATTCATAAATTAAAAAGAATACATTTTTATTAATATTAAGAATTAACTTTTATATTCATATTATTATTTTTTTAGCCTAAACAATAAGATAATATATATGTATATATATATTATATATGTATATATATATTATATATATATATATATATATATATATATATATATGTGTGTGTGTGTGTGTATAAAATGTGCGAAATTCCTATATTACTTGTATAATTCAATTAATAGATGAATCAGAAATAATGGTTTAAAACTTATTTCCTTGTGTAATATTTGTAATATCGTTAATAATTAATGTATTATGCCGTAAGTGGGGTATTATGAAGTAAGTGGATCTAAAAAATTCCCCAAATAGAATTAAAATTTAAAAAGTGTCAAATATATTCATAAATTTATCGAAAAATATAATTTTTCGTTAACTTCAAACAAAAATTCGATATCTACTCGTAAATATTTATTAATTAAAATATTCGTAAAATAATCTACTATTAATTCAATTTTTTTAATACATTCTTATAGATTTTTCAATTTCGATTAATTAAATTTATTATAGTTATTAATACATATTTTCGGTTATTCATTTATATTATGTAAATCATTTGTGATTATATACCTTTAATATTATTTCTTTTAAAATTAGAATCAAAAGAAAATTAATTTTCAAAATTTCTTTTAAATAATTTAGTAATTTGTTATCAATTATTGAAAAAGATTTTTCTTCATACAAATAATAACTTAAAGCAAAAAAATCGAGGTTAAATAATGGAAATATAATATGGATAAATAAACACTTTATAAATCCTCCATGTAGATTATAATGATTCATTATAAATTTAATTACTATAATGCAAATTTGTAATAATAATTAATAGTATAACTCATATATGTGTGTAGCTTACCTTAACTTAAATATAACTACATATAAGACTGACATTATTTAGCTATACATTATATATTAATAACTTTAATTATATACATTGTAGAATGTACATCTTATAGATGAATCATAAAATTTAAAACGTATGCAAAGAAATATATAATTTAATTAGGAAAAAACTCAAATCGAATATTATACAATTATATAATATATATATATATATATATATATATTGTATAAAAAAGATAAATTTAAAGCATGATGTAGTTATTGAAGTAAACAGAATATATTTGATAATTTTAACATATAATAAAAAGTATACGAATACCTATACAATTTGCTAAAACATTTGTTACATTTTTTTATTTTTATTTCATAGAAAGTTGCACTTTATAAATCCTCCATGTAGATTATAATGATTTACTATAAATTTAATTACTATAATGCAAATTTGTAATAATAATTAATAGTATAACTGATATATATATGTGTATAGAGAAGTATATAAAGATTCATTATATCGTACAATTTAATTGTAATATATTAACGATTAATCAGACAATTAGTATATTTAGTTAATTTTATATCGGTAAAATATTGTAGGTTCCTAATTGTTAGTAGAATATTACACTCCATATAATATTTCAATCATTTATGCAGTAAACATAACATTAATTTATATTATATTCAATATAATTAATGTATATATATATTACTTAGTTACTATAACATTTAATTTTTTATAACCCTAGTACCCCTAGGATAATAATTTTGTAAATAAATTGTAAATTTATGGTTAATACTTTTGAATTATGATTGCTTAGTTTTGGATTATTATTAGAGTGTAAATAAATATTGAAAATAGATTTATTTACAAATCGTAAAATTTTAAATTTTGAAGTCAATTGACAACAATTTAAATCAAACACATCTAGCTAACATCATATATTTGTACATTATAATGTACAAGGGTATCGTATGCAATATGGGTTTCTGGATGTATTAGGGTGTCGTATGCAATATTAATTATAACATAACACTATAATGACTATACTTATGACATAAACTATAAATATGTTCTCTTACAAATAATATCAATCCTATTATATGTCAGTTTAATGATTCTAACATATATTCTTATTTAAAAAATAATAACCATTAGGTGGTATATTCATCCGCGATATTTATTATTTTATAATAATCTAATGAAATCTAATGACATTAAAAATAAATAAAATTATATGTCAAACTTTACAATCCTAAATATTACAAATAGTTGCAATACAATTTATAATTCGAAATTCTAATGTAAAAATTAGAATTTACAACCAAAACATTTAGACATGACTGATCTATAGTAGTAAATAATCACTGCCTATGTAATTCATATTTTTAGTCTATATATATTTCTAAATAATTGTATTCAAATGTATTCAAAGATAACAAATAATTTAAACAATATTGCTTTGCATCATCAAGTCGAACTTCAAGTGAAATGAAATCTAAATCAAATGCTATATTGTAGTAATTACAATCTGGACTATAAATTGAATTTCATTAAAAATTGTTAATAAAATTATTATAAAAAATCTATTTATTTATATTTAGATTTAATAAATATTCTAATCAATGAAACCTTATTAAAGGGAAAATTACACTTTATAAAAATTCAACAAAAGTTATAAATAAACATTTATTATGAGTAATAATAAATTAGAATTGAATAAAAAGTCTAACTTCTATAACGACGATTAAATGATTAACGCATTAACACTGATATTCACTTAGAAACCTAGGATCCATTGTCCGAGGTAATACGATATCTATTAAGAAATCTACTGCTCATCTCACTCTCTCAAACTGATATTCGCAAATATAAAAAAGAAAACAAAAAAGTAGTCGGGAGAAAATATATATTATAATAATATATGTACAAATGAAAATAAAAATATGGTGTCGTGATTATTGAAGGGAGTTATATAATATTATGGCAGTATGAAATGGTGTCGAGGTCTCTGCGGGGTGGTGGGTGGTGGGGTCCGAGTGGGTGCGGTTAATTGAGCGGAACTAGGCTAACTACAGAATATCAACTCTATACTGCTGTGCGAGCTGTGAGCAGAGTTTTGCCGTGATGCAGCGTAGTTCATCGGGGCAGACATAGGTGGCGCTGCCGTAGACGTGAATAGAATGTCTTCGTAACTACGTGCCTTACGAGGAATCCTACAAATGTTGATATGTTTAGAGTGGACACAAGTAGATTTACATACACTTCGACTACTTATCTAAAGATATCTATTAATGTAAAATTGGATATTTATTAATTAAACTTTAATAATCATAAGTATTAATCTCAAATCTTATCAATGGTTAAATTACATAAACAAGTCTTTACACCACCGACTACCACACCACCGACTACCACACCTTATCTTCGCAATGATAACATGTACACTTCTACATAAAACACCTCACTTAACGTATTGATTTGCTATACATTGTTACACTATGATCATATTTCCATACACTTATTAAACTCCGGTAAATCCACTTTATTATTTAATTACTTTATCCTCAAATGTTATCAGATTAGTCTCAAACAATTAATGGCAACTTGATTTTTATGATTAAATAAAAGTACACACGCACACACAAACATACGCAAACAAACATACACACACACAAACATACACACACAAACATACACACACAAACATACACACACAAACATACACACACAAACATATACACACAAACATACGCACACAAACATAAACACATAAACATACGCACACATAAACAAACATACACAAACATTCTGGCATACAAATCTACACATACACAAACCTGTCTGTGGTACAAGACGCCAAGTTGCATTCTGGGAGAGTTACGGCGGCATCGTCAACGCTACTGTTGGCGTGGAGTGCGTCGACGGAGTGCTGCGGGGGTACGGCGGTGTCGAAAGCGTAGATTGCAGACTTTGGTCTGCCGCCAGACCACGACGACTGACAACCGACAAACGACACGCCTCGCAGCGTCGAATTGTCGGCAAAAGAACGCAACGGCGAGACAAGACGAGAAGAGCTAGCGGAAGCGGCTGCAACTCGAGCTGGAGTCTTGGAAGGCGAGTCGACCGCACACGAATCAAATCTTAGGTTGGCGAGGGCGGAGGAAGGAGACTGGGCAGTCAGCGTCGGAGATGGAGGCTGCGGGGAAGCGATGCTAGGTTGATGCTAGGTTGATGATGGAGGAGATCGAGGAGATCGAGGAGAAGATGAAGAATGAGGATTCTGCGATGAAATGAACTTCAAACGATTGGTGCAATTTCGTAGCAGTAGTTGGTTGCATTAAACATTAATGAAATTGTACTTGATAATATGATTTAGAGAGGAGGAAGTTATTACATTATTTACATTTGAAGCTAATAATTTAGTTTATAGAATTTTCCATCGCAATCCGAAGTTGTTAGAACGTAACGAACAGCAGAAAGACGACGATAAAGAAAGAAGATGTCACAAACCGGAAGGAAGCGTTGTTTCGTGTTCGTGCACCATTTCTTCGCCTGACTCCAGCACTTGGGACGCATGTTCCTCTTCTTGCCGTTGGAGATCGTACAGGTAGAGAGGGGAGTCGAAGAGCCGACAGCGGGGGAGGCGCAGGAGAGGGAGGTCGGGGAGTAAGGGTATTGTGTCGAGGTAGTACGAGCCGACGGAGTCGAGGCGTAGGAAGACGTGGGTGCGTAGGAAGGGGAGGGTGGTGGTGCCGTCAACTGGTCGGAGAGTGTGTTTTCAACTCCGCCGGGAGAGATGTAAGGGGTCGCAGAATCTGTGGACACGATCAACGGAGATTCCGCGATCGGGGAAGAGTCTGCAAATCGAAATAATGGTGTCAGTAAATGACATAAGGATGTCGGACTGGTTGAGAAATATCACTAATGTAATGAAGACAATAGTCTAGGTGTTAACTATTGTTACAACAAGTTTATTCTCTTCTAATCATAATAAATGTGTTTATGAATAATACATTTCTTATCGTAAAGTGAATTTAAATATTTTCTAAGTAATTTCAGTTTTTTTAAATCTAAAAAGTTATAAAACTATTGACTAGGAAATAAAGAAAATAATGAATTAATTATATTGTTAAAAATTAGATTTGAAGTATACAGCAATGTTATTAAATCACTGTGATCCGTTACCATCGAATTTGAAATACATTTGATACAATTTACTATTCACTATATATTTTTTATAAAGAAGAATTAAAATTAAGCAAAATATTGATCCCATTATGAAAATCATTATAAGAATGATTATATGAAAATATTGATGTTTATTTACTTTTATTTAACTCATATAAATAGTTTTACTATAAAAACTATTTACTGCGAATCACCGATGATTACAACAACTTACCAGAGATTTTGTGTTTTTTAATAATGTCAGCCGAACAGAGATTAAAGTCCATAGAGCGCGACAGTTTCAGAAAGGAAGGTCGAGGTGGGGATTTCACGGGAGGGAGGTCGTGGGGTCGAGGGGTTACAGCCGATGCAGACCGAGCGAGAGTCAATGGTCTTCGCGCGGGCGGAGTTAAAGCGGAAGTGGACCGATGAAGAGAGGAAGAGTTACGTCCTTGGACATAATCATCAATAGCCACTGAACATGCGACTGGTGGAGTTCTGAAATACAGAGGGGAGTGGTACTTAGAATGATATGTATTCGATATAATATAACATAGAATATAATAGATAGGATTCGATATAATATAACATTCAACGGAGGGATAGGGAAGGAATTCAAACCTATAGAAATGGCTTTATAATAACAAATGATCTAATATGAACTTTACCAATATTTCTTAAAAGCGTAAACAAATTATTTGATATTATTATTATAATTAGTTATTAGTAATTGTTATAATCAGTTACCATTACCATTACCATTACCATTAACATTACCATTAACATTACCATTACCATTAACATTACCATTAACATTACCATTAACATTACCATTAACATTATCATTACCATTGATATTGCCATTACCATTACAATTAACATTACCATTACCATTACCATTACCATTACCATTACCATTACCATTACCATTACCATTACCATTAACATTACCATTACCATTAACATTACCATCATCATTACCATTACCATTAACATTATCATTACCATTACCATTACCATTAACATTACCATCATCATTACCATTACCATTATCATTACCATTAACATTACCATTAACATTACCATTAACATTGCCATTAACATTAACATTATTATTAACATTGTTATTATTATTATTATAATTATTATAATTTATTATTATTATTATTTTTATTAGTTAACTTACTAATGTCTATATTACGTTTACATATATTCTATTACAATGATTAATTGAACCGAAAACAAAAATAGATCTAAATAAACTATAGAATGTATTTATAGTGACTGCAATAAACAAATCTGCACAATTACTCATCAACTTGTATAATTAACATCAACATAACATAGGTAGAGTATATCGGGAAATTGTATCCCCTGGTGTTAACAATACACGTATATATATATATATATATATATATATATAGGGGAGAAGTGGAATGAAGCGAGATTTATAATTAGGTAAGGCGAGGATAATAATTGCTGTGCCGACGAGGCAATAGAATGGGGTAGCATGCAAGTAAGTAATGAGTGAGTCAATATCAGATAGTGTGCCAAGAGTACAAATTTGGAGTCGGAATAGCGATGACTCATCAGAGAATAGTAGAAAAAGTATAGATTTCGAAGAGGATATGAATTTCATAAAATCCATAAGGTTGCATGCAACACTCTAGACGCAGGGATATCGACGAGATAGATTGCAGAGGTTTACTTGGTCGAGGTACCAACTTGAGAGATTGGTTGGTGGTATCTGTGGTGATGGTGAAACCTCTCTCCCCTCTGGCCTCTCTAATCATTCTCTCGTGTTCTATCAACTGCCCGAGGAAGTTAAAGTTAGGAGAGATCGTAGGTCTTCTAGCCTTAATATACCTGTCAAGGGGGTTTGGCATAAATAGAGTTTACTTAATCCGGTCAGGGGTAGGGGGAATATAGTGGAGATTAATATACTTGTTAGGAGTAGGGTTATAAGGGGGGATTTAATCAACCCGATAGGGAGGTATTATGTTAATTGGCGTGTAGCGAAGGCGTAGTAAGACGTAAGGCGAGGTGCAGATAGAGCGGGGATGTAGTATGGGGTATAGCGAGGTGGGGCTAGCTGATCGTAACTAATAGCAACCGACTTGTAAGCTTCATCCATGGTGTAATTCAGTTCATGCATGACGTAGGCAATGGCGAGAGTAGCGGATCTTGAGATTCCTGCATAGCAGTGTATCAAAACGCATCCATTACTCCTCTTCACATTGTCTGCATGTGGAGGGTAGGGTTATCCGTGTCCGGTGTTATGGGTGTAAGCGGGGGGGGGATGGGGGGGTGGGGGCAGGTCCCATTATAAGTGTTTCAAGTGTAGCCGTGTAGGATGCAACAGATGAAGGTGATAAAGAAAACGGCGAATTGTAGAAATCAGAAACATTTAAGTGAATTGCGGATAAAAGTATCCATGGGATTACAATCGTAATTATATTAAAGGGAAAGAGATAGGGAAACTCCAATCAGCACAGATTATTAAACCGAGTGTTAATGACCTATTTGATTCTGTTATCAAAAGGTTATAAACAATACACATGACTCATCAGCTATGCTGACTCATTTTGATTATATAATAGTATGACTTGATGATTAATTATGTTGTTATCATTTAAAATCGCAGTTAGGGTGTATGGGCGTAATCGGCATTGTTAGATCATATTAAGAACACAAGAATGAGGAAATCTATAATTAATGATTAATACTATTGTCAACATCTATTACGAGGTAGAGAGATATCAAAATAAAGATTAATAACTGAGGGGACCAAGATAAATGTCATTATGCATTACGTGCATTATAGTATATAGATCAGGAAGCATGTGCACGTCTATTGATTACATAGCAATGTGTTGTGCGGGGTGTAAATGTAATAATGATATAGAATAATA
>OZ038318.1:2831773-2851773 GCA_964035775.1 Osedax frankpressi
AATCTCTGGTTGATTTAATTTCCAAAGTAACAGATCAACTAACCCCTTAGAGAGTTGCTGGTTGTAGGACTACTAGACATGCATTGATCCACGTGGGTGCCATGGTAGTTATTGAATCCACCTGCAATGCGAGGCAGGGCTATGATATCGAGGTGGGGTCGGAAATGTGTGACGGGTGGGTTCTTGAGGTCGAGTCAGTATATATATATATATATATACACATACATATATATATATACGTATACATATATATATATAAATATATATACACATATATATATAAATATATATAGGCTAATCCGTATAAATTCTGTTTATTCTACAGTGAGATATAAAGTATCTGTAGATAGCTTCTGATGATATAGGTCAAGGGTTTATGTCCGGTATATATCGGATCAATTGTCTTTTGTGAAAAACAGTTGGTTGACCAGTAGTTATCTGTTATACAGATCAGCTATTGAGTCATTCATAGTGGTCATTCATTGAGGTCATCTGGTTTAGGCTCACATGCTCACAAACAATAGCTGATCCTGACCATATAAATAAGTAATATCTCATGAGTGATAAGCGTTGTCAATTAGATAGCTGAGATAACATTATATATAATGAGTGGAATAGTTGTAGAGTGGACAAGTTGTAAAGAGTGGACAAGTTGTAAAGAGTGGACAAGTTATAAAGAGTGGAATAGGTTGTAAAGAGTGGACAAGTTGTAAAGAGTGGACAAGTTGTAAAGAGTGCATAAGTTATAAAGAGTGGACAAGTTATAAAGAGTGGACAAGTTGTAAAGAGTGCATAAGTTATAAAGAGTGGACAAGTTATAAAGAGTGGACAAGTTGTAAAGAGTGGACAAGTTGTAAAGAGTGGACAAGTTGTAAGAGTGGACAAGTTGTAAAGAGTGGACAAGTTGTAAAGAGTGGACAAGTTATAAAGAGTGGAATAGTTGTAAAGAGTGGACAAGTTGTAAAGAGTGGACAAGTTGTAAAGAGTGCATAAGTTATAAAGAGTGGACAAGTTATAAAGAGTGGACAAGTTGTAAAGAGTGGACAAGTTGTAAAGAGTGGACAAGTTGTAAAGAGTGGACAAGTTATAAAGAGTGGACAAGTTGTAAAGAGTGGACAAGTTGTAAAGAGTGGACAAGTTATAAAGAGTGGACAAGTTGTAAAGAGTGGACAAGTTGTAAAGAGTGGACAAGTTATAAAGAGTGGACAAGTTATAAAGAGTGCATAAGTTATAAAGAGTGGACAAGTTGTAAAGAGTGGACAAGTTGTAAAGAGTGGACAAGTTGTAAAGAGTGGACAAGTTGTAAAGAGTGGACAAGTTATAAAGAGTGGACAAGTTATAAAGAGTGGACAAGTTGTAAGAGTGGACAAGTTATAAAGAGTGCATAAGTTATAAAGAGTGGACAAGTTGTAAAGAGTGGACAAGTTATAAAGAGTGGACAAGTTGTAAAGAGTGGACAAGTTGTAAAGAGTGGACAAGTTATAAAGAGTGGACAAGTTATAAAGAGTGCATAAGTTATAAAGAGTGGACAAGTTGTAAAGAGTGGACAAGTTGTAAAGAGTGGACAAGTTGTAAAGAGTGGACAAGTTGTAAAGAGTGCATAAGTTATAAAGAGTGGACAAGTTGTAAAGAGTGGACAAGTTGTAATAGCTCCCAGTAAAGTAGACACCCACTTTCCTAAGCAATTTTATACTCTGTACTAACATGTGGAAAAATTATTTGAAATATGAAATTGTAAATAAGATTAAAATACACCGAACTAAGTACTATGTGTAAATATAGATATTAGTATAGATATTAATATAGATATATATAAATATCAACATATTAATATATATATATATATATATGTATATATATATATATATATATATATATATATATATATATATATACTTATTAGATAGGTTATGGGATGTATTACATAAGAATACACAGATGTGTAAGGGTTGTAATATAACTAAATTCTCTATGGTGTAAGGAGACAATCTACTCCATCTCACAAATAGTTGAGGTGATATCTTTATATAAACTCTATATAAACTCTATATAAACTCTATATAAACTCTATATAAACTCTATATAAACTCTATATAAACTCTATATAAACTCTATATAAACTATATATAAATCTCTAATATAAACTCTATATAAACTCTATACAAACTCTATACAAACTCTATATCAACTCTATATAAACTCTATATAAACTCTATATAAACTCTATATAAACTCTATATAAACTCTATATAAACTCTATATAAACTCTATATAAACTCTATATAAACTCTATATAAACTCTATATAAACTCTATATAAACTCTAATATAAACTCTATATAAACTCTATATAAACTCTATATAAACTCTATATAAACTCTATATAAACTCTATATAAACTCTATATAAACTCTATATAAACTCTATATAAACTCTATATAAACTCTATATAAACTCTATATAAACTCTATATAAACTCTATATAAACTCTATATAAACTCTATATAAACTCTATATAAACTCTATATAAACTCTATATAAACTCTATATAAACTCTATATAAACTCTATATAAACTCTATATAAACTCTATATAAACTCTATGTAAAGAGTTTCTCGTAAATCAATGAGTCGATGAGTCATCGACCTAAAGGCCAGCGGCTGGATTTCGCGTAAGCAATGATTCATAGGACACGCTGATACATGATGTGTAGTTGTAACTACTGGGGCCCTGCATAGGGGTGTTCTTCTACATGATGTAACGTACAATTGTAACGTACACGAGTAGGGCTCTAAATAGAGGTGCTCAATGCATGATGTAACGTACAGTTGTAACGTACACGAGTAGGGTTCTAAATAGAGGTGCTCAATGCATAAACAATGCATGAGATTTCATTTTTATTATTTTTTTAAATATATTTATTTTTACATACACACGATATTGTAATCATTAATTTATTCATTCGATAATGTAAAACATTTCATAAATGAATTACCTCGACCATTTACTGCATTATTATATCCATGGCATGTTCATATATATATATATATATATATATATATATATATATATATATATATATATAAATGCGAGGTCTTTTAAGTACATGTATAGAGATCTATATCTAAAGTTGTAATTGCTGTGCACACGTCCTACGGGTTAAATTGAGATATGCTTATTCACTAAAACACAATCTCAGATATATATATTTACATACCATATATGGTGAGTAATAATTCAATATTTGCTTAGTAATTGTCGATAAAGTCTGGGAGTGGATATACTAGCGAAATATGATTGTTAGGGAATATTTAGTGGGTGTTTAGAGGGTATTTAGTGGGTGTTTAGGTGAGTTAATATACATAATAACGTGGTCGATATCTACTATTAGTATTAGTAATCAGAAAGTAAACCTAGGAGTACAATAATATATATTTTAAACATTATCTATACATTTTAAGCATTGCCTATAAATAGAAACGATATCATTGATATTATAATCATTATTAGTAGAACGCGGGAAGTAAATCTGACAAGTTAATAGGCTTAATATTCGTAATCATATGTAAAATGCGTAATATAAATTGCGTGGAGTCTATAAATACACGTGTTCTGCACGTACTGTTTCATATGTCAATTGTAAAAGCACTTCCAATCTGCACTAGAAACTAATACATTCGCTACAAGACAATTATTGCGCGTGCCAATGACTAATCGCTAACGTTTGATTGACAGTCGTAAACATCTCGGTGGGCGTGGCTAATAGATCCTCGTTGGTTTCTGATGGCCAGTATGGAAATAGACGTAATAATACGCATCAACGCCTTTCAGTTATTTTCTCTGCTACTCCTCTCTCTCTCTCTCTCTCTCTCTCTCTCTCTCTCTCTCTCTCTCTCTCTCTCTCTCTCTCTCTCTCTCTCTCTCTCTCTCTCTCTCTCTCTCTCTCTCTCTCTCTCTCTCTCTCTCTCTCTCTCTCTCTCTCTCTCTCTCTCTCTCTCTCTCTCTCTCTCTCTCTCTCTCTCTCTCTCTCTCTCTCTCTCTCTCTCTCTCTCTCTCTCTCTCTCTCTCCACCTTTCCCTCTATATCTCTATATCTATCTGCCACTCTCCCTGCCACTCTTTCAGTTACTCTCCTAGCCTCACACACTATAAATCTACACCATCCTCTCCCCACCTCTCTCGTTCCATCTAAACGGGCACAAAATCCTTAAATTTTATAAAAACCGATCGATGTTATAAATAAGGCGATGTAGAGGTAATGCTTTGGAGTGGCTATGAGTCATTCGAGTCTGAGTCATTCGAGTCTGAGTCACCGGTGGTTGTTAACGGGTTAGAACGAGATAACGCGAGATTTGTAGGCAGTTCAATGTACGATCGAGTGATTTCACAAGGGTTACTCTAGGGTTACTCTAGGGTTACTCTAGGGTTACAATGTAATCGGCAAGACAGAAGTAACAACTCCAAGTGATTACCAATGGATCTGATCGGCGGTAAACACGATATTTCCTTATATGTAGAATTCATTTAATTAGATTTAATAACATATCTTATAAATCGTGTCAACTGGATATATATATATATATATACGCACATTCCCATACACACACACACACACATATATATATATATATATATATATATATATAATGGCTGGAAAACTATCCAGGTTATTTTTTATACTTTGCAATAATGATATCTATTTTTCAAAGGCGAATTTTAAAAACGGATTCGATTAGATTGTAAACAATGCTATTTTCTTTATAGTATAAACATTAAGATTTTACTTACAATTTAGATATTGTAAATAATAATTGCATTAACATATATTTTCATCTAACAACCCAAAGAATTCCATCGCATAAATTCTTTATGTGAATTTTTTAAATTGTTGTGGACACATCACTATTTCTAAAAGTTTTACCGCAGACATTGCTAATTAGGTAATTATACAATGCGCATTAGAAATAATTAATAAACTCATATAATCTAACGACGTTCATCATTCATTTAAAATATATCGAAATTGTCTAAAAATAACTAAATACAAATAGAAAAGAGTGATCGAGTAACGTACATAATATAAACACGAAAGATTACATATATTACATATAATTATATGTAATAGCTCAAGTCACGGCAAATACAATAACTGTAATTATCGTTTTCAAATTAATGATTCATGCGATTCTAAGGTGCAACACGTTATGTAACGTTAATAAAAAAACAAATCTTATTTTAAATAAATACGCTTTACAAAATATATTATTCTACGAATCAATTATGATTACATACTTGTAACATTATTTAAACTGGTTTTAATTTACATAGTAATCTGCAGTGTAGTTCTACAAACCATATATAATAACTATATATAGATTATATGTTGACCATGGAAATACTTCTGAAATACTATAATATACATATATATATATATATATATATATATTTATATATATATATATATATTATATATTCGTAAATATATGTTAAAATCAATATATATACTGTTTTACCTAATATAGAAAGATAGCTATTGCAACTAAATAATACAATTAGACATATACGGATATAACCAGATATATATATATATATATATATATATATATATATATATTGATATAGATACGTAGACATACATATAATGTTACGTATACACTTATCCCATTACTCAGACATTTACAAACTTCCATAGAGATGATCAGCACTCAAGTTTTAATCTAAGTTAGGTACATTTTTTACCCGCAACATGGCATTCAGTTTCCATTATCAACTATATAGTATATATCTATATAGTATGTATCGCAATATATCAAATGTCACAGTGCAATATTATAGAACGCCATACGTATATTCATATTTATGGATGCGATATTTCTGAAGAAATTATCATTTCTGTTATAATAATATTAACAATCGGAAGACATTGCGAATGCACTCACTAATTCAACTATTAATTCCTGTATATAAACATATATATTACAAATCTGAGGATGTATATAATGTATTTAATAACAAAATTTACGCGAACCAAATCGGAAACCGATATAATATAACATATTTATGACATAAGTGTGCTCGTAGATGAACATTAAATTTATTTTAATTTATTTTATAAAAAACATATATATATAAAAATCTAAACCAATCAAAAACTTAAATGCAAATATTCTAATAATCGTATATGAATATACCCTAGGATCGAATTTAATTAGTTTATTTTTAAAAAAACCCACTCGGAACCATGCCCATATACAGTCAGAAACCTTGCATCACATAATATTACAAGTGATAAAGTAGTTCAATGTTATCTAATGTTGCTGTTATTAAAGTTATTAAAGTATCGATTTATTAAACTCTACTAAACCTTTCCTTGCAGTGGCAGCGATGAGCAGATTAATACGTAGACCGTCGGATTGAACCCTTCGTTTAGATATCGTTTTTGTGTATTTAATTCTACTCATAATTTTCTAATATATGTATGGATCTTCGTGTGTATAAATAATAACCGTGGGTAATAATACTTGTGCGTAATCCGCAGTTTACGCTAACGGCGAATATTGGAATGGGTAGCTATCGACTCGACGAGACGTCGAATAAAAATTAATAAATATATTCCAAAGCAGACGAGATAAAAACTAGAAAAAATAGCGCGCGCGCGATTCGCGCTGCGAAAAGGTGACACCCGCCACGATGACTCATTCAAGTATACCTTACTACGAATAGCAATGCTCGTACGACGTACGTACGTAAATGTGTATATATATATATATATACCATACGGGAGACAAAGGCACCGTCGGCGTCGCCATAGAATCGGTACCTCCGTGTAATCGCTAGTCGTTAGATAGCAACCGATGTGTAGTTTAGTTCCGAGGTATTGGCCCAGCACTTGAAATTGAAAAAAAAAAGATGAAAACATTACGTAAACACGCGTACGCGTAGAACTGCGCAACCAGGACCCAGGACGCGGGTCCTACGTCACGGGTTGGGTTCGATGGCCTCGGGTAGTGGTAATAGAAGTCGAGGCGCTCGCGCCCTTAACAATGCGGACGATTTAAAAGTATGTTTTTTCCAAAAAGTTATAGTTTATGGGCGTACTCATTGCTTGTATCTAGTTAAACAATTTAGATAAAGAATCTCAGTGCAAACCAGAACATAGAATATACTTTATATATATATATATATATATATATAAGTCACCGGATGACCGGATGTTAAATGTTTTATAATATAAGGGTTGTAGTAGAGTTGTACAGGGACGCCAAAGAACAATGCATATAATATAGCCTTCGATACAAACGACTGCATGCAACGAATTGTATAGAACATATTTGCGAATTAAAATCAAATGTACTCTTCTGTATCTCCAATAGACTAATCCCTAGGTTCTGAACACATCATTTCCAAACCCCATCCATCCTCTCTCGCGTCATAATCTCCCATAGCACTCCGTTCTCTCATTCATCTTACAATCATTATATAACACTCGCATTCCTTACACTTATTAACCTTACACTTACTTTTGCCGTTACTTTACACTTACTTATTTTTTTTTATCCCAAATTCCTTATTTATTCGATATTGATATTGAATTGGTTAGAAGTATGGGTTAAAATAAAGCATACAATATCACACGCGTATATACACACATACACACGCGCGCACACACGCATACCCACACATACACACACATAAATACATATAAACACACACCCACACACACAGACACACGCACATAAACATACACACACACACATAAACATACACACATACAAACTAAAATCTGATGTTACGCAAGGTTCCCTATTATCACACATACTTCTTTTCTATACCTGCCCCTAACATATACCTGCCCCTAACATATACCTGCCCCTAAACACTGCAAAAAGCTAAATAATTACTTCGACCAAATAGATAATTTGTTATTAAATATAACTTCTCTTGAATTTCATAATAATTGAACTTGTAAATTAGTATAAATTACCGCGGTATCCACATAAACTGAAACTGAAACTGACTATAAACATTTAGGAATCCACTTAAATAACAAATGAACAAAACAAGAGATAAAAACAACTTGATGAGTCCGGACATACCTTCACTTGTAAACTGCCACTACTCTTGTACCACATTGACTCCGATACTCAAACAATAGGAAACTTGCTTCAGAAAACAAACTATATCATTATGAAAAAACCATTAATTTAGTTATTAGAATAATTTACTAAACAAGAATAACTATTTGACAAGCATTACTGACATACGACGTCAAATAAACTGGATGTCATCTGCTAACATTATTGAAGATAGTTACTGAATACTAAGTCCAATAATAGACCACTCCGATGACCTCCGACCTAACTAAATTTATATTCAAATCATCGAATATTGAAAAATATGGAATGAAAAGAATCAATTATATCATACATATAAATCATCTTCCAAAAAAATCATTTTCCTAAAGATAATAATGAAAAATTCAGGAACATTCCGATAATAATCAAGAACATTCTGGTAATAATAAAGAATATTCTAGAATATTCTGATAATAATCAAGAACATTCTGGTAATAATATACAACATAACTTAATTTCAATAGGTAATGAATAAAGTAAATAAAATTAACTTAGCTATAATGGGTCCTAGTACCTAGTACCTAGTACCTAGTACCCACCATAAACTGACTTAGTTATCAAGTAAACACATAGATATCCATGTTATATTCACGTTATCACAATACATCATATAATCATATGATTTGCATGACTAGAAAAGAGATTACAATTGGCCGTTTTCCTTTCGACGTGGATTGCTGATTCATAGACCACAACACAGATTCACTGCACCCAGTTCATTACACCTAGTTACCAGGTACTGCCCCTCAGACCGATGACTCGTATATAATGAGTCATCGGGGGCGATATTGAGGTTAATGAGTCATCCTTAAAGAGATATTACTAAATGGTATGACAATCTAGCCGCGACCTCCTCCTAGACCCGCCCTTATAGAGATGGAGCGTGAGAGGAGTGGACGCTGGCGGAGAGTTTAAATGAAATAAAACTCACGAGTTGGACGGATCAATGGAATCGGCAAGGTGAAATCGTGTGGTGTAATTACTGAGACTGTTCTAGAAGGTGTATAAGGTAGTTGTATCGCCAATAAGGTAGTTGTTTAAATAATAATACCCGCCCCGAAGGTAGCGATACCAACTGAACTGATTATGAAATTCTCTTTTGTTAATAATCTATATCGATAATCTATGTTACAAATAGACCACGGCCTATGTAATATGTACAATCACCAATAGATCATAACATTACTATAGTAATATCAATTAGATTTTATCTAGGAATCACATGTGCAAAATACATTTTCCTAGGTGTACATTTATTATGGGATATTTTTTTTAACCGTAAAATAAACGTGAAATTCTGATAAAAATGAGTGATTTCAAATTAACGAACAAAATATATCAATGTAAATTTTAGCTTCACAATCAATTGATCACCCGAACCAGGAAATTATACAAAATTATACACAATTATACACAATTATACAAGTACCTGATAGTCAATCCAATATTAACCAAGCATTGAAATGTTATTCATTATTATGATTGTTTTACAATCTAATAAACATTTTTATAGGTTACAAATGTTCTAAATTATAATAATTTAATTTTTACGTGATTAATTGTGTTGTTTATATTTTTAAATCTGAGAAATCATTATATCATCAATCATGCAATATTAAGGAATTTATATTATGATGAAACAAAAGAAAACAAATATATAACATAAAGAAGGATATAAAATGATGAATTAAAAATGTATAATAAAAAACTAGATATTATATAATCATAAATCAGTTAATTAATTTACTTATCATATAGTAAACATTTTAATTTATTGTTTCTTATATACAATTAGTGTCTAATATATAATAAAATATTATAGTTGATTTATCTATATTTATTATTATTATAATAATATATAAATATATATCTATATATATATAAATTAATAATATATAAATATCTTAATATTACAAGCTTAGTAATTTAATTCCCAGATATTTAATTATTGTTATTTTTTTATTCTGAAATATTATACTTAAAATATCATTTTTCAGATGTATTTTAAATTTCATAAGAAACAGATGATACAACTATTATACAATCTTATCTAATTAATTGTCCAGTAACCATGGTGACTTAATACCCAGCCTAGTAAACAGGGTGACTTAAGTCATTAATTAATTATAATTAATAGTTTTGTAAAATATTTTGATGGTGGTCTAAAAATATAAAATAATATAAAAAATTATGAAATTAAAGTTCATTTTTTGCATTGCAAGATTTATTTTATTTTATTTTTGTGTCCATGCCAAAAGACTACAAAACTATAAAGGCACCAATTGTGTACTGGATACTACCCAGTGGGTGGGCAATAGACCTTATTTATTTTTGTTAGATAAATAAAATATTAAACTTTCATTTAAATATTTTAAAGTTAATATATATATATATAGATATGTTTGTAGTATATATTGTTAAATATACCATCTACGATAGTAATCAGATTTATTTATTAATGAAGAGAAATCTAAAAATGATTCATATTAATTATATTATTTATTAGAGAAGAATTAGTTCACATTAACTCAAATTATATTCTAATTAATTTTCAAACAATTACGATCCAAATTAGTTTCCAGTTATATATACGAAATTACTCATTTGCAAACTGGAACTTTAATAATCAGGTCACACTTATATGTGTCATCGTAAAGTATTGATATATAACAAATCAGCAAATAACTTGCTTACATTATACGTTGGCAATTCAGAATTGTTAAATAACGCTACTATTACGTCATTTATGATTTCACTAGTTCTTTCATGTGTTTCAGAGACTTAATTGGCTAGTACAAAAGAAACGATGCAAGGCAAAAAATTAAATTACCTGGATCATTTGAAATTAATAAACAAGGTGATTTAATTGCAAATCTATACATTGCTTTCTTGTGATCTAAGATTAAATTTTAAAATTTTATAAATTTGAAATAAGAAATTGAACAAAAAAAAAATACCACTAAATTGAAGGTCATAATATTAAATTTATAAACATTGGGGTGGTCTATGCATCATTCTACTCTACTCTACTCTATTCTACCCTACTTTATTCTACTCTACTCTATTCTATCCTACTCTACCCTACTCTACCCTACCCTACCCTACCCTACCATACCATACCCTACCCTACCCTACCCTACCCTACTCCACCCTACCCTACCCTACCCTACCCTACTCCACTCCACTCCACCTTACCCTACCCTACCCTACTCTACTCTACCCTACTCTACTCCACCCTACCCTACCCTACCCTACCCTCCCCCTCCTACCCTACCTTACCCTACCCTACCCTACCCTATTCTACCCTACCATACCATACCCTACCCTACCCTACCCTACCCTACCCTACCCTACCCTACTCTACTCTACTCTACTCTACTCTACTCCACCCTAACCTACCCTACCCTACCCTACCCTACCCTACTCTACTCTACCCTACTCTACTCTACTCTACTCTACTCTACCCTACTATACTCTACTCTACTCTACTCTACTCTACTCTACTCTACTCTACTCCACCCTACCCTACCCTACCCTACCCTACCCTACCCTACCCTACTCTACTCTACTCTACTCTACTCTACTCTACTCTACTCTACTCTACTCTACTCTACTCCACCCTAACCTACCCTACCCTACCCTACCCTACCCTACCCTACCCTACCCTACCCTAACCTACACTACTCTACTCTACTCTATTATATTCTACTCCACTCCACTCCACCCTACCCTACTCTACCCTACCCTACTCTACCCTACCCTACCATACCATACCCTACCCTACCCTACCCTACCCTACCCTACCCTAACCTAACCTACCCTACTCTACTCTACTCCACTCTACCCTACTCTACTCCACCCTACTCTACTCCACCCTACCCTACCCTACCCTACCCTACCCTACCCTCCCCCTCCTACCCTACCCTACCTTACCCTACCCTACCCTACCCTACCCTACCCTACCCTACCCTACCCTACCCTACCCTACCCTACCCTACCCTACCCTACCCTACCCTACCCTACCCTACCCTACCCTACTCTACTCTACTCTACTCTACTCTACTCTACTCTACTCTACTCTACTCTACTCTACTCTACTCTACTCTACTCTACTCTACTCTACTCTACTCTACTATACTCTACTCTACTCTACTCTACTCTACTCTACTCTACTCTATCTACTCTACTCTACTCTACTCTACTCTACTCTACTCCACCCTAACCTACCCTACCCTACCCTACCCTACCCTACCCTACCCTACCCTACCCTACCCTACCCTAACCTACTCTACTCTACTCTACTCTACTATATTCTACTCTACTCCACCCTACCCTACCCTACCCTACCCTCCCCCTCCTACCCTACCTTACCCTACCCTACCCTACCCTACCCTACCCTACCCTACCCTACCCTACCCTACCCTACCCTACTCTACTCTACTCTACTCTACTCTACTCTACTCTACTCTACTCTACTCTACTCTACTCTACTCCACCCTAACCTACCCTACCCTACCCTACCCTACCCTACCCTACCCTACCCTACCCTACCCTACCCTACTCTATTCCACTCTACCCTACCCTACCCTACTCTACCCTACCCTACCCTACTCTACCCTACTCTACTCTACTCTACCCTACTATACCCTACTCTACTCTACCCTACCCTACTATACTCCACCCTACCCTACCCTACCCTACCCTAACCTACACTACTCTACTCTACTCTACTCTACTATATTCTACTCCACTCCACTCCACTCCACTCTACCCTACTCTACCCTACCCTACTCTACCCTACCATACCCTACCCTACCCTACCCTACCCTACCCTACCCTACCCTACCCTACCCTACTCTACTCTACTCCACTCTACCCTACTCTACTCTACTCCACTCTGCCCTACCCTATTCTACCCTACTCTACCCTACCCTACCCTACCCTACCCTACCCTACCCTACCCTACCCTACCCTACCCTACACTACTCTACCCTAACATACCCTACCCTACTCTACTCTACTCTACTCTACTCTACTCTACTCTACTCTACTCTACTCCACCCTACCCTACCCTACCCTACCCTACTCTACTCTACTCTACTCTACTCTACCCTACCCTACCTTACCCTACCCTACCCTACCCTACCCTACTTTACCCTACCCTACCCTACCCTACCTTACCCTACCCAACCTTACCCTACTCTACTCTACTCCACCCTACCCTACCCTACCCTATCCTACCCTACCCTACTCTACTCTACTCTATCTACTCTACTCCACCCTACCCTACCCTACCCTATCCTACCTTACACTACCCTACTCTACTCTACCCTACCCTACTCTACCCTACCCTACTCTACTCTACTCTACTCTACTCTACTCTACTCTACTCCACCCTAACCTACCCTACCCTACCCTATCATCCCTACTTTACTCTACCCTACCCTACCCTACCCTACCCTACCCTACCCTACTCTACTCTACTCTACTCTACTCTACTCTACTCTACTCTACTCTACTCTACTCTACTCTACTCAACTCCACCCTACCCTACCCTACCCTACTCTACCCTACCCTACTCTACCCTACCCTACCCTACCCTACCCTACCCTACTCTACTCTACTCTACTCTACTCTACTCTACTCTACTCTACTCTACTCCACCCTAACCTACCCTACCCTACCCTACCCTACCCTACCCTACTCTACCTAACATACCCTACCCTACCCTACCATACCCTACCCTACCCTACCCTACCCAACTTTACTCTACCCTACCCTACCCTACCCTACCCTACCTTACCCTACCCTACCCTACCCTACCCTACTCTACTCTACTCCACCCTACCCTACCCTACCCTACCCTAACCTACCTACTCTACTCTACTCTACTCTACTCTACTCTACTCTACTCTACTCCACCCTAACCTACAATACCCTAACCTACTCTACCCTACCCTACCCTACCCTACCCTACCCTACCCTACCCTACTCTACTCTACTACTCTACTCTACTCTACTCAACTCAACTCTACTCTACTACTCTACTCTACTCTACTACTCAACTCTACTCTACTCTACTCCACCCTAACATACCCTACCCTACCCTAACATACCCTACCCTACCCTAACATACCCTACCCTACCCTACCCTACCATACCCTAACCTACTCTACTACTCTACTCCACTCTACTCCACTCTACTCCACTCTACTCTACTCACTATACTCTACTCTACTCTACTCTACTCTACTCTACTCTACTCCACTAATAATGATATCTATTTGATGGAACCACTAACTACCAAGATGTTTTGCTGGGTAGTGGTATTTAAGCAGTGAAATAGTGTTGTAATTATTACATTACATAGTTTATATAGCTATAGCCCTATAATAATGTTTCATTAACTTATTGGACACTATATTAACTTAGTGTTAATAGAATTAAAATTATATTTATAGAAATATAATAATGTAATTTTTATTAATTAATTATATATTTATGTATTTATAAAAGTTTTTACTAAAAACTTATAATTAATATAATAAATAATTTAGAAATTATATAATGCAAAAATAAATGACCTACACAATAATTATGCATAATTATAATTATGATTGTAATTATAAAGAATATAATATTATAAGTTATTATATTATAAATATTATGAATTAGATCATAAAAATATATATATTTTTTTTTTGATATTTGCATATATTTTATAAATATTTTCTTTTAATTACTTACTCACATTATAGACAAACATGACCTCACATATCACACAATCTCTCACACACACTCACACACAGTCACATACTGACACACGCACACACACACACATAGCTAGACATCCCTCTGCCTCTATATGCAGATGCCCATCTCACACCTATAGCAAGTGCTTATGGCGTGGCTACTCTACGTGACTAACGGCGGAGAGGAATTCCTAGGGAATTCCAGGAATTCCTGAAAGCGTACTCACTATGCTGTAATGAAAGCATAATTGGAGTAGGGTACACAAGTCGAAAATAATCCACGCACACTTTTAATGGTGGCGAATGCAATAAATAGTGAAAGTGATTCATAATTCAACATCCAGGCCAGCGTAGTTTTTACTTATATAATATCAATTATCTAAGGTTTAGAGAGCATTCTGAAATTCATTTAAAAATTCTAAATATATCATTCGCAACATTATAATGTATTATCAATTATAATATAATATATTGCTATACAAATTCTGAATTTGAATACAATATATATATATATATATATATATATATATATTATGATATTATATTTTAGAATTATTATAAAATATAAGTAATATATAAAAAATATTAAAAAATCAGATAATATTAAATATGAATAAAAAATGTTAATAAAAAAACTAAAATGGCCTGGATAGTAAACAATACACATGTTAACATCTAGTTGTTTACTAGTTATTAACTAATTAATAACTAATTGATAACTATAAATTTATATCTATACATATAATGAATAATATTGTATTGTTAGTTAATCTCGTGTTAGTTAATATTTGAATTTGTATAAAATAACAATACTGGGCACCATAAGAACATACAAATATTAGAATAACAATTTATAAATTAGCCAATCATACATTTGATGTATAACTATATATGGGTACAAAGACAATATCGGACACTCCGTGGCAATGGAAGGGTGCGAACGAGGACATATTAGAACCGAAATGTATTAGAATAAAAAGCCGGGCAATTGAATGGCTAACGTAGAAAGCGTTGATATAAACTCTACCCAACGAAAACAGAATCTCGAGTGACGGCCGTCCAATCGCATTCGAAGTGATTCTAAATGAACAATCTTCAATCGGCGCCGAACTCAAATTCGCCGAACAACTAAAGAGCGTATAGAGATGACGTCCGGGGCATTGAAATGCAAATTAAACACGCATCACTCGTGCCATAGTTATTAAGCGTATTAATTACGTTGGATTGCATAAGACGATAATGAATGATAGATATACTAATTGATTGATTTGCGCAAATTACGAGTTATTGCATCTTCTGGCACGTTGCTTTGCATAACGCAATGCAGTGTCTATTTATAGCGCACAAAGGCGAGATTAAAGGGGCTAGAGGAAAAGCTACTTCCCATCCTTAACCCCGTGATATCACCATCGAGTTATCAATACTGTAGTGTAAATAGTAAATAGATAAAGTCAGAGGAGAAGAAACAGAGAGAATGAAGAGACAATGATGTGACAATGATGAGACAAAGAGAATTACGAAATCGAATAATGTAATCATAGATTGAGTTTTTTTGCAATGTAGTTATTTTTTGAAAGTATTCACTCCGTCTTCGCTAGGTGGCCACCACCAAGAGAAACCCGTCAACCCCAAGAGAAACCCGTCAACCCCAAGAGAAACCCGTCAACCCCAAGAGAAACCCGTCAACCCTAAGATAAAACCCATCAACCCCAAGAGAAACCCATCAACCCCGAGAGAAACCCGTCAACCCCAAGAGAAACCCGTCAACCCCAAGAGAAACCCATCAACCCCAAGAGAAACCCATCAACCCCAAGAGAAACCCGTCAACCCCAAGAGAAACCCGTCAACCCCAAGAGAAACCCGTCAACCCCAAGAGAAACCCATCAACCCCAAGAGAAACCCATCAACCCCAAGAGAAACCCGTCAACCCCAAGAGAAACCCGTCAACCCCAAGAGAAACCCGTCAACCCCAAGAGAAACCCGTCAACCCCAAAAGAAACCCGTCAACCCCAAGAGAAACCCGTCAACGCCAAGAGAAACCCGTCAATGCCAAGAGAAACCCGTCAACCCCAAGAGAAACCCGTCAACCCCAAGAGAAACCCGTCAACCCCAAGAAAAACCCGTCAACCCCAAGAGAAACCCGTCAACCCCAAGAGAAACCCGTCAACCCTAAGATAAAACCCATCAACCCCAAGAGAAACCCATCAACCCCAAGAGAAACCCGTCAACCCCAAGAGAAACCCGTCAACCCCAAGAGAAACCCGTCAACCCCAAGAGAAACCCGTCAACCCCAAGAGAAACCCGTCAACCCCAAGAGAAACCCGTCAACCCCAAGAGAAACCCGTCAACCCCAAGAGAAACCCGTCAACCCCAAGAGAAACCCGTCAACCCTAAGATAAAACCCATCAACCCCAAGAGAAACCCATCAACCCCAAGAGAAACCCGTCAACCCCAAGAGAAACCCGTCAACCCCAAGAGAAACCCGTCAACCCCAAGAGAAACCCATCAACCCCAAGAGAAACCCATCAACCCCAAGAGAAACCCGTCAACCCCAAGAGAAACCCGTCAACCCCAAGAGAAACCCGTCAACCCCAAGAGAAACCCGTCAACGCCAAGAGAAACCCGTCAATGCCAAGAGAAACCCGTCAACCCCAAGAGAAACCCGTCAACCCCAAGAGAAACCCGTCAACCCTAAGATAAAACCCATCAACCCCAAGAGAAACCCATCAACCCCAAGAGAAACCCGTCAACCCCAAGAGAAACCCGTCAACGCCAAGAGAAACCCGTCAATGCCAAGAGAAACCCGTCAACCCCAAGAGAAACCCGTCAACCCCAAGAGAAACCCGTCAACCCCAAGAAAAACCCGTCAACCCCAAGAGAAACCCGTCAACCCCAAGAGAAACCCGTCAACCCTAAGATAAAACCCATCAACCCCAAGAGAAACCCATCAACCCCAAGAGAAACCCGTCAACCCCAAGAGAAACCCATTAACCCCAACCTGCCAGCATGTAGAACTGTTTGTCGCAGTATTCCCTAGCCATACATTCCATGACAGCGAAAGCAAAGCTCTCCGAAGAAATACAGGACACGTCCGGAGTGCAATGATCACAAACCACAAACTTCTTGAATCCGCGCGACTTCTCCTGCGAGAGGGCAAAGGGGGCGTGGCTAAAGGAAGGCGCGGGTTAGTAGGGAAGGCGTGGGTTAGTAGGGAAGGCGCGGGTTAGTAGGGAAGGCGTGGGTTAGTAGGGAAGGCGCGGGTTAGTAGGGAAGGTGCGGGTTAGTAGGGAAGGCGTGGGTTAGTAGGGAAGGCGTGGGTTAGTAGGGAAGGCGTGGGTTAGTAGGGAAGGCGCGGGTTAGTAGGGAAGGCGTGGGTTAGTAGGGAAGGCGTGGGTTAGTAGGGAAGGCGTGGGTTAGTAGGGAAGGCGCGGGTTAGTAGGGAAGGCGTGGGTTAGTAGGGAAGGCGTGGGTTAGTAGGGAAGGCGTGGGTTAGTAGGGAAGGCGCGGGTTAGTAGGGAAGGCGTGGGTCAGTAGGGAAGGCGTGGGTTAGTAGGGAAGGCGTGGGTTAGTAGGGAAGGCGTGGGTTAGTAGGGAAGGCGTGGGTTAGTAGGGAAGGCGTGGGTTAGTAGGGAAGGCGTGGGTTAGTAGGGAAGGCGTGGGTTAGTAGGGAAGGCGTGGGTTAGTAGGGAAGGCGTGGGTTAGTAGGGAAGGCGTGGGTTAGTAGGGAAGGCGTGGGTTTGCGGATGATAAATGAACCCCAAGCTTCGTACCACCAAAGTAGCGAAGAGTAGGGCTGGGAAGTGATTTAAAAACGACATTAGATTGTTTAGGAAGTTGTGAACGTTGTGTAATCCATTTCCAGACAAATTGATTACCCGAAATGGACGATAAATAGCCTGCGGGGGTGGGGTGGGGGTGGGGCATGGGATGGGGGTGGGGCGGGGGTGGGGGTGGGGGTGGGGCGGGGGTGGGGTGGGGCGTCGTTGGGTACCTGAGTATGGTGGTAGTCGTCGTAGTCAAGTGACTTCTGAATCGCTTGGTCCAGGAGTTCCTCTATGCAGATCTGCGGATGGAGAATGTGTTACAGTGTGCGTAACGAACACAAGTTATATAATCTGTTCGCGTACGAGACGTATCTAAGGGGGGAGTAAGCTTCCGGAGCATTTTGGTGTCGCGGGCGGCGATAAGCGAGAACAAAGATTGCGGGATAGTCGAAATCAAGTGCCGAAGAGGTGATTTTGTATGTAAATATCACGTTGAATTGTTACACCGCAGTAAATGACCTCGTTATCAACATTCACTTTATACTCAAAACCTGACAAATCGTACAAAATACTATAATTTGATATTCTGATGCATATCAAATTATTGAATTTCATCGCAAAATAATGAACAATATAACAATAGAATACTTTAAGAATACAATTTTTCTGTAAATATTAACAACAAATTTGTATTTGAAATGGAGTCATATTTATATTTTATACAAAAAGAAATTATACAAAATTTGTTTGGCCGTATTTTTATATTTTACTCTTAGAATAAAATATTGAATTTAAATGAATTTTTAATAATTGAAATATTGATATCGTTATTATAAATTATTACAAGCGCATGAGAAATATTGAATACAATATATTTAAATATAGCTTTACTTAATATAATTTGGAATATTTAGAATATATTAATTATTAACGGATAAATAATATGTTTAAGGAAAGAGTACATTTTTATTAACTGCTACCAATCAGCAATTCATAAGATTTTATATTCTGATACGTCGATTGAAATGCTGTATCATTATTAGAAAGCATGGGAATGCAATTAAACGAGGTGCCAACCAAAACCTTATTCGCCTGTAGACGGCGTTTCACAATCTTTGAGCATGACACATTCACGGCTCCACCTATGTGCAGGTCGTTGAATTCGAGGAATGATCTAGTATCGACGACCAGTACCTGTGGTAGAAGATTTAGAGGTAATAGCATAGAAGTAGGAGTAGTACTTAGAATATAGACTTAATCTTAAGAAAAATCTTATTGAAATATAAAGAAATATAAATATAAAGAAGTTCAATAATTTAATTTATTGTGGATTTATTTAAACTAATAATTG
>OZ038318.1:2854273-2864273 GCA_964035775.1 Osedax frankpressi
AGCAGCAGCAGCAGAAGCAGCAGCAGCAGCAGCAGCAGCAGCAGTAGCAGCAGCAGTAGCAGTAGCAGTAGCAGTAGCAGTAGCAGTAGCAGTAGCAGTAGCAGTAGCAGTAGCAGTAGCAGTAGCAGTAGCAGTAGCAGTAGCAGTAGCAGTAGCAGTAGCAGTAGCAGTAGCAGTAGCAGTAGCAGTAGCAGCAGTAGCAGCAGCAGCAGCAGCAGCAGCAGCAGTAGTATAGTAGTAGTAGTAGTAGTAGTAGTAGTAGTAGTAGTAAGTAAGTAAAAGGTATAAAACTTACAGCTTTATATAACAATATTGATGTACAAGTATTTAAATATGCAGACATATTAAGGGTGTAAATAGGAAGTAGTATTAGTACAGAAAATATATTTCAAACTGATTTCTATAAATACAATTTTGCTGCAAAACTCTCCCTCCCTCCACCCTCTCTCTCCCCCATCCTCTCTTTCCCTTTCTCTCTCTTCATCATCTTTATCAACAAACAATTTAAATCTGACTACATGTGTATCATAATGTACTCTGATTACCAATATACACATATATATATGTATATATATATATATAAATATATATATATATGTATGTATGTATGTATGTATATATTAAGGTATAGATAAATACCACATTTATAAAATCACAAAGTAGTTTGGTAAAAATAAATCTCTTTTAAAATAACTATTCATCATCCAAACGCTTTCAAAGCTAGTTTTAGAGTTGAATTCGCAGGCATTACGATGTCGCAAACTTCGTAGAGATAGAGTGTAAGATAATAACGGAATGCATCTACGCCCGTTTGATTAGGTAAGAACCCTATCCCGCTATTTCATAACGTTTTGTTGAATGAAATATCGTCGTTGTAAAACGAATGACGATTATTGTAAATTTCAGAAAATAATTTAATATCGGAAGTGAATTTCTATGTCCAATTTCACAGATATGCCGCGATCGTTATCTGCCTTCTTCGGATTAATCAACGGCATACTCATATCAAGTTCTACCTGATTATGTACAATACAATTGAATAATACTCCGACATGATTTGGAATTCAATTTCTTGTTTCAACCCGTAATTAAAAGTTAAAAGTACACGAAAATAAATATCCGAGACCATTTTCAATTTTCGTCTAACAACCGGTTTCAACACAAAACATTGTAAACGTTACTTTTTAGACAATTCTATGGTCGTTGCATTCTAAATCCGCTAGAAACTACTACCGCGTCACTACGAGAGTAGAATGCAGTGGGGGGTGGGAGGTGGGGATGGGGGTGGGGTGGGGTGGGGTGGGGGGGGGGGGTTTTCCTTTAACCTCTTCGCGGCGTTGCAGCATACCACTCAGTTGCTGCGGAGGTAACGTGCGGAACTGAAATGCACGGGACTGCTTCGGCGTGAGGTCATCGGAGGTCATCTCAGATCTACGGGAACAGGCGGGGAGGGTTTAGCGGAGTCGGTGGGTTATGGGAGGTGAGATGTTAGGCGGCTGGTTATTCCGCTGGTGAATTTAGGGAGGGGGTTTGTTAAAGGGGGTTAGTTGGTGGTGAGCGGATGCGTTCATTCCACGAGAGATTGTGCAATTTGTTATGGAACAATAGGATTCAGAGTATGGCCTATGCTGCTTTGTTCTGCGATAACATTTTTACTGGCAATATATTTCAAAGTTTTAATGTGTAAATGATATAGAATATATATATATGTCATATACTAATCAATTATATGTATATATAAATAATTAATTTAGCAGCATAGAAAATTATTTAATATACTTAGTAGCACTCCATTTAGTAGAGGTTAGTATATAGTTTAGTAGAGGTTAGCATATAGTCTAGCAGAGGTTAGTATATAGTATAATAGATGTTAGTATATAGTAGTATTTTTTAGAGAATTACTTACTGAACAGTTCTTTTTAAGATTTAGATTTTAAGTGAATAAATGAAATAAATAAATGTAATCAATTATGTTTATATATTGTATATAATATAAATTTTTCTAATTAACTTATATAAATTATTATACATATGTTTTATAAATAGATTTAATGAGGTTTTAAGAATAAATAAATATTATAAATAACATTTTGGTAGAATATGTGTCACAATTACAAGAAATTATACATTTGCAGATATATGTGAAAGTTTAAAGATAAAATTGATGATACATTAGTTTTAAAATAGCATCGCTATTTTAGAATTAGGACTATACATTACTACATATAGTGTAACTATCTATATGAATTATTTAAAAAATATATTTAAATATTTTTTAGTAGAAATTATACTAAAACTCAAATTTAATATATAAGGAATTATTTAATTCTATTAAAATTCAGTACACAAATATATTTTAATGTGCTGGTTTACTATAAATATTTATTATAATTATATGATAAAAATTAAAAACATAAAATATGGCATATATAATGTATAATATATAAAATGAAATGATAATATTAATATAGATATTTCAAAAAATATTATAACTTCATAGAATCATACAAATTATCAAATCAAATATATATCACCGCTATATTTCGCATTTAGGCAAACCAGTAACATGACAGTAATATCCTATAATTTGAATCCATGAATTTTAAGAAAAACACTTTTATAAAAAAATATTATAATTATTTGGCAAAATATGTCAATTTTTTAAATAGATGGCGTTGTAAATTGTAATCACTTTGATATGATGTAAATCATAGATTTGAATTTTAGATTATTATCTAAGATTACCAATTGTCTTTTATACATCGTACAAGATTATTTCGCTGTCTTAGAATTTATAATAATTTTTTTAAATATAAATTATTATTTACGATTATTATTAAAGGGTATGAATAATTAAATAAATATTGTATGTTATTGTGTATTTGCCTTCCAGTTTAATATGTACATTGTAGCATACAGTATGAACGTGCAAATAGCTAATAGTTGTTATTTTGTTTTGATTTTATTTGCTAAACTGCAATATTATATTGCTAATAACAAATTTTCTTTGTGCTTTAAAATGTAGAACTGTTTCATTAACATAATATTCATGTACCGTTAATGAACAACAATGAACAATGCTGATATGTGTCCTATATATTAAAGCATTGATTTAATTAAATTAATTATTTGAAACTTGACCACACATTAACTTCATATTATCGTTTACAACATTCTATGCAATATAGGTTACGTTAAGATAGGTTACATCGGTTGACTATTCCCAACAATCCGACCAATTAATCTACAACAATATATACTTCAATGGTAGAGTATATCTCGGTACTCACCTCGGTACTCGGTAATTAAACAATGGATTTAAGCACCGATTACATTGAATTCAGCTAGAATTCTTCCGAGATACATGCATTTACATTAAGTTAACTTTAATGATATGGGAACCCCATATAAATGTAGGTTTGACCTATTCCGATATATACCGTCGATTTCCAATATAGTAATACATTTGGTTGTAACATTTAAGACGTAAATTACAATTAAACCCCTTATTTTATAACTTCATAGCTATAGAATAATCATTATATATCCACCATAAGGACACTATTCTAATGGTATTCACCATATTAAAGATAAGTACTAAAATACACATATTCATGGGGATTCGTACTAATTCCGCTGCATGCACTTCAAACGATAAAAATACTTATCAAATTAAACATTGAAACTACTTTTTTTTACGCTGGTGATATGCAATGGTATATAGAATTGCCTCCGATGAAAATCTAAAAGCGAATACTGTACACATGTTTAATAGCAAACAATGATGAGTATAATGTAGGGATACACTTAAAGATGTGCACCTACAACTTTAACTACGTCTTATTTGATAGCACTAATAATAAATAATAATGCAATTTTAAAACAAACGCAATCAATTGAATTTACGAAACCTCCTTGAAATCTGATTATGACGTATGTATGTATGTATGTAAGTATGTGTGCGCGTGCGTGTGAAGAATTTATTACACACGCCACAATTTAACATTTTGATAAATGTTCTACAATCTGTCAACGAATAAAAATGAACGATAAAGTAAAATAAAAATGAAAATTTGTAGTGTGACTAGGCAAGTGTAAGTGTGACGTTAAATATAAATATTGGGTATAGGTGTAAGAGTTATTGAATATAGGGGATTAGAGAATTCTCATCCAAGCAGGACATTTTTAGTCTGCGCTTAAATACATTAGTGGTTAGGGTGAGGAATAACAGGTTTTTTGGTAAGGTGGTTTAATTTTTTTTGATCCGGCTAGCGAAAATGTTGTAACTAACCTACTTAAAGCATGGGAGGTAGGGAGAGAGTTATGAGGTAGGAATATCGTAGTTGTCTGCAATTTGTGTTTATATTTAGTACTTGTTTATGTTGTGTGGTTGGTCGTAAGTCAGGGTTTTCTAAAAAATATCATTAGTAATTTATAGTCGATGGAATTAGCAGTTGTCATCCAGTTTAGTCCTAATCGTAAGTCATTAATGCTTGTAGTGTAGTCATATTTTTTGAATTGTTAATTAGTCTGATACTTCTGTTAATAATTAAGTAAAGTATTTAAGTGTATTCTTAGTCTGTCCATTGAGTAAAGTATTGCAATAGTTTAGTCGAGATAGTATTAGTGAATGCGTAAATAAAGTTGCAGTATTTTTTATTTATGTAAGGTCGGAGTTTATATAAGTTGTATAAATAGTAAGTAGTGGTATGTTTAAGTTAAAGAATGTGTTGGTCAACATTTAACTTGTTATATAATTCGACTCCAAGGTATTTTGTCAGATGGTTTAATTGGCATGCTATTAATGAAAATCTTTGGGAATGTGCGTATGTATTCATTTTAGTAGTGGATATATTAATGAGTTATGTTTCAGTAGTAAGTCATTTGACGTCAACCAGTTATGTAAGTCAGTAAGACAGTTATGTAGCGGGTTTGTTGAATCTATTTTAGACTTTAATTCAATAATATCGGCACAAAGATTATAATTTATATCTGAATATTTATTAAATATATATAATATATATATTATAATATATTATATTATATGTTATAATATATTATATTATAATATATATATTATATAATATATTATAATATATATATTATAATATTATAATATATATTATATAATATATTATAATATATATATTATAATATATTATAATATATTATATTATAATATATATATTATATAATATATTATAATATATAATATATAATATATATATTTAATGGGAGTTACAAATATTGCGAATAGATGGGGAAAGTACGGAACTCGGTACTTTATTGGATGTTGGACCGATGATATTGAATTATTAATTTTCATTGAAAACATTCTGTTGAATAAAAAGTTCATAAACCATAAGAGAGGAACATATTTTAGTTCTATATTTTGTAATCTGTCTAGTATAGTGTTAAAGTTAGGTGTATCGAATGCAGATAATAAGTCAAGTAGAATTAGTTATTGAGTTTTTTTATTGTCCAGTGTAGTGTACATGTTGTCAAAAAGTAAAAGTAGAGTCGTTTCAGTACTATATACATATCGGAAACTGTTTTGTTTATTGTCAAGTAAGAAATACGTTGTTTGTAAACTATATTTTCTAATATTTAGCTGGAAGAAGTAGCAAAGAAATATACCTATAATTGGAAAGTTCAGTTTTATTGAGTTTGGTATTTTGTAGTAGTGGAGTAATTAATTAATGTTTCAGTAAGTTAGGTGTTGTTTGGTAAGTCAGTGAGTCATCAAATATTATTTTTAATAAAGTAACTATTGTTGATGCAATTGCTTTAGTAATAATCAAATGTAGTGCACAAAAATACCATTTAGGAGAGGAATTCTTGCCTGTAATAATTAGGTTGTGTATTTCTGTTATATCCGGGAGGGGTGGGTGGGTTAAAAGTAGTACAGCGTTTGTAGTCATGTATTTAAGTGTTGTCAAGTGTGTTCATTTAGTCTTCTGTATGGTCAATTTCAACAATGAAGTAATTTGAAAAGTTATTAAATAATATATCGGTTGGTAAGTGATGTAGTATGTAGTATGTTTATTCTTGTATTTTCTAAAATTTTGCTAATGTATGTATGTGTGTGTGTGTGTGTGTGTGTGTGCGTGTGAGTGTGTGCGTGCGTGTGTGTACTTATGAGGAACATCTCACTACACCGTAAATAACGATATTATTTGATAGGTATTTAATTGGATCGAATATAACAAATTGTACCGGGAATAACATAAATACTATATCAACATCGCTTTTATAAACATTTGTACTTTTGCTCATCGTACACATATATTACTTTTTCAATTCCCTAGAGTGACTACTCGTGTTTGGGTAGCATACATAAGTTATACCACTCCATTGATAGTATTTAACTACACACAACTAGAAACCGATCTGCGATTATCGACGTATGGGATGTCGATATAAATTTATTCTAATCGATAATTTTCCTTTGCTTTCGCCTATTTTTGTACTATTAACAAGCCGATGCTACACATTTACTCCATCGGATTCAATCTACGTATGACTTACCAGAATTCTACAAATGGAAATAATTTACGCAATTACTATTAATACAAAAACAACTCGACTTTCTTATATCATATGTAATACGGACTAGATATATTTGTAATGTATAATATAATCTCAGATTTTTGATAAAGTAAGAAAATTGAAGATTCCATTAATATTTTATAGCTACTAACAAAAACCTCTTTAACTTCTACGTATCTTATTTTAGATATATGTTGCCTTCTTTTTCCTATATTTTCAGAAAATAAAGTATTTGTGTCCCTGTTCTCTGACACAAGAATTAAAAAAGTAAATTCGTATATTGTATAATAAACTGATTTCTTTTGTAATACTATAATATCCGTATTTAATGATTTAACAAATTACCCAGTAATATTGCTATATTAATTGCAGTTATATCATGCATGTATCAATTTCGTATTTAATATGTATTATAATAATTAATATAATTACTAAATTATATATATATAATTATATATTTTAATTATGCTAATTATTGGTATTACGATTATAAAATTATATGAGAAATAAAATATAAAATAGATTTTTTATATCACATTTATACGTATTTAGAATTTAAATATAAATTAAATTATATTTTCTAAATTAACTTGAACAATAATTCTAAATAGATTTTAAAAATAAAATATTTAAGTTTATTTTCTAAAAACAATAATGTTTATACTCGCACATAATATATGATTGAGCCCGATTAGAATTGTGTATATCTTGTCTCTAGCCTCCTACTGTGACAATATCGACTAGAGGATACACCTGGAATCTCTTTGTTAATAACTTAGTCGAGCAAGTACATATTGAGTTTATTTATTGATTATGAAATAAGTGACGGAAAAGAAGATACGCGACCATAAGTGAAATAAAAGTAATAACAACGGAAATATAGATAACGTAAAAGGAAATATAGATAACACCAAAGGAAATATAGGTAACAGAAGAATTAAATTCTCGTAAAAGATATTTAGTAAATGAATGAAAATATAAATGATCACATATAAAGTGAAAATATGTGAAAGAAAATGATAATCGAGTGACGGAAAGGAGATTTAGTTGTAGAAAACTCTACAACTCCACAACACGCCTGATACTAAGAGTTGCCAGGCTATACGATACGGTTGCCATGGAGATAAGACTCGATAGCAAATACGTACCCGTTATGTTCGCCGCGCCTAGTATCTCTTTTCACGTTGCTGTATGTTGTCTGTTTATCACTAACCTCGTCGTGTCCGTTACACCATTAAATAACATACTCTATTCGGAGACGAGTATACGTCCAGGAGCATATGTCACAGACGACTTATTTATAAGTCCCAACGAACCTATGAACCGCAAGTTTCATCGAAAATTCGACATTCCCGCCAATATCGCCATGGTTAGAGATATGAACAACACTTTATACGTTACTATTAATAATCAGATGGATATAATTACAAATTACAAAACCTTATTTTCTTGATTTATATATATATTTAATTGTAAAGTGTAATTGAATTCTTACAAATATTTTATTTCATCAAATTAAAATGCAACTTATGATTTGCATATAAATATAAATATATATATATATATATATATATATATATATATATATATATATATATATATATATATTACTATACATATACATTACCATATACATATAGACGCATACAAATAATAACACCCTTAGCTACATTAATACATACTGACATAATGGAAACACATAGTCATACGCATATAAACCACAATGAATTCAGTAACTTTCCGCATTTATTTACAATCGCAATTTGCAGGTAAATTTGAAGATATGGGTGGAAAAGAAAAAAGTGTTCACCGGAGTAAAATGTTCTCCTGTAATAGGGCATATGTTAGTATTGAAAGGGAAACTATGTTTGATTCACGTATAGCGTAGTACAATATAACTGTATATTATGCATCTTATTAAGTTAATTGATTACTATAGACAGTATAATGAATACCGCAAATTAAGCCTATATTTTCCATTGATGTAATCCATTAACCTGCTAACAATTGATCGATATACTGCTATAGTAATTTTCTACAGTAATACAATATCTTACAATACTAATAATATATCTATTAGTTTCTCAAATGCTCTTATCTTCCAAACTCAACTATACATCAACATTCCATTAAGCTCTAAAATACTTTATATGTTCTATCAGTATAGGTCTATATAAAAGCTAGATTTCAGTTATCCTTTGTATCGATTAGGTATCGATTCCTTATGAAATAACAATTATTATATGTTATGTAATGAACGCAATATTACGATTCTCGGACTTAGATTTATCGTGAAGGATTCTTGGCCTCTCTACTATTTCTCGACGCTGCCGGAATACACGCCGGATTATATCATACAAAGGCCGCAGAATAAGATCATGTTGGTACGTGGTTACGTCGCTCGAGGCCGTCGTTATTGTAACCCAAGTATACGCAAGCGGTATTACAGTTATAAACGATTATCTATTTATCTTAAATACGAAATAAACGTAAGATATTTTAAATACAATTAGAATATATTTTATTATAACAAAAAACTAAAATGACATTTATGGTTTTTTTGGGGTATCTAATCATTGAATTGTACTACTAATCATTGCATTGTACTCTGCAAATACTATAACGAGTTATTTTGTTTCGAATATAATTATAATATTTAGAGTATTTAATGGGAACATAATTCGATTATCATCAATTATCGATAATTATATTGTATAACTATTGCATAATCTATAGATGTATATCTATCTGAAATCTACACATTTTTTGGATCTAATTTCAATATTATTAAATATATTGAAAAAAATGTAAATAAATCAAAATTACAAATTTATAAGAAATTAAATATTCTGAAATTTAAAATAATAAACATGAACATCTAAAAATAAACCTTTAAAGAATTTTTAATAATCAGTCTTCTGCTTTTAATTAGAAGACATTAATATGAAGGAAAGTTAATTTGTGTTATTTCAATTGAACATTTTCAATTAGAAACTTTAAATTAGGATTTAAAATATTCGACTTTGAATTTTGTAATTTAATCTGGGATAATACTTTGGTAATTTCATCATAACTTAAGATATTTGTTATAAATAATCACATAGATGGTAATCACGTAAATAGTGTATGCATAAGGTATACACTATATACGTGTATACACTATATACATACACATTACTGTATACGTATTACCAATAGTTTGTGTTTTTATTATTTTAACGTCAAATACTACCTTTGCAATAGTTATATCATCTTAATTAGTTAATGTTATATTGTGTTAACGGATCTCTTATTTTAAAAATATTAATATTACTATACGTTAATATCGGAATTACTGGTCAGTTTATTCAGCCTTGGACGTATGGGTGTAGTTCTCATATGAAGATTTGCCATCTGTAAATGATATCTAATCTTTGTCTTATTCGGCATAACAATATTCTTATATTTAATC
>OZ038318.1:2869273-2871773 GCA_964035775.1 Osedax frankpressi
TCTTTCTATCCCTTTCCATTAACGCAGACAGTTGCGATGGTGACATATGTACGTTGCGAACATTTAACAAACATTCGTCCAGGCACATAGAGGACTACAAGTTTGCGGAGGACGAAGGTACCAGCGAATTCTCTGAAACACTTAATCAGAGTTAGTACTTTTGTAATTTTGGGTTATTTCCGGTTAATTAAATGAATGAATAATTTGTATATTTGATTAAAAAATATGAATTATACAATTATTTTTTTTGCACTACTTAATTATATTATATATTTTTTTATAAATTAGAATATAAAATGTTTTAATAATAATAAATTCGACATGTTACATGTAAAATATTTTTATATTGATTAGATAATAAAAAACATAAAATTCATTTTAAAATGTGTAAGGATACAGCAAAAACCCGTTTAACACATTATCTAATTTTATTATTAATTTGTTATTATTAATGTAGTTTCTCATTTTAAACAGGTTTAACTCCAATAAACGGAAATCTGGTTATAGTTTACAAGATGACTGTATTGCCAAATGAACGAGGTAAAACCGTTAAATTAAAAATCAATTTTAACAATGATATTCATAATCCCGTAAATGCAAATGTAAAGGTAATTCACGTATCATATTGTAATTTAATAAATCTATTGATTTAATTAATGTTCTTTTCTTATGAGTTTCTTTTTTACTTTCTTTCTTTCTATCTTTCTTTCTTTCTTTCTTTCTTTCTTTCTTTCTTTCTTTCTTTCTTTCTTTCTTTCTTTCTTTCTTTCTTTCTTTCTTTCTTTCTTTCTTTCTTTCTTTCTTTCTTTCTTTCTTTCTTTCTTTCTTTCTTTCTTTCTTTCTTTCTTTCTTTCTTTCTTTCTTTCTTTCTTTCTTTCTTTCTTTCTTTCTTTCTTTCTTTCTTTCTTTCTTTCTTTCTTTCTTTCTTTCTTTCTTTCTTTCTTTCTTTCTTTCTTTCTTTCTTTCTTTCTTTCTTTCTTTCTTTCTTTCTTTCTTTCTTTCTTTCTTTCTTTCTTTCTTTCTTTCTTTCTTTCTTTCTTTCTTTCTTTCTTTCTTTCTTTCTTTCTTTCTTTCTTTCTTTCTTTCTTTCTTTCTTTCTTTCTTTCTTTCTTTCTTTCTTTCTTTCTTTCTTTCTTTCTTTCTTTCTTTCTTTCTTTCTTTCTTTCTTTCTTTCTTTCTTTCTTTCTTTCTTTCTTTCTTTCTTTCTTTCTTTCAATTAGTATATCATCGTCCAACAGGGGTTGACCATATGCGTTACTCGAAATCAGATATCATTCAATAAGACATTCAATCGAGGAGTTGCAGATAACATTATTTACTCATGCGATAATGCATTGCTTCGTTTCATAAGCATCGGTCAATCTGTCAGTTATTATATACCTTATGCCGAGTCCGGTCACTGGTACATTGCTGTACAAAGAATCTGCACCGCGCCAATGTTAGTCGTAAGGGTTAAATTATACACGTAGAGTTAAATAGATTTACTATATTTTAGATATAATAAAGCTAATATATATATATGTATATATATATATATATATATATATATATATATATATATATAAACTGAGCGTATTTTAATAATACGGAGAACTCTCGTTCATTATATACCCATACACTCACCCACATACAATCCACGTACCAGATGATATATTCAAATACTGATACATATGCACATAATACATATGCACATAATACATTTGAACATAATACATATGCACATAATACATATGCACATAATACATTTGAACATAATACATATGAACATAATACATATGCACATAATACATATGCACATAATACATATGCACATAATACATATGAACATAATACATATGAACATAATACATATGCACATAATACATATGCACATAATACATTTGAACATAATACATTTGAACATAATACATATGCACATAATACAGAGCTATAAATGGAACGGACAGCTCGAATTGCGGTCGTAAACCGGTGTTGAATACTTGGAGACTCAATGCCTATTTACAGGGCTGCATTCAAGGCAAGTGTCAGGTAAACATATGGTTCGGGTCGACCCCACATAGATAATAACGTTTCCCATATATAAAACATCGTCTTCATCTACCAAGAAAAGATAAAACCTATTATATTTAATAATTAATTAAAAAATTAAACAAAAAAACGAACAATAAATTCCAATTTTAGAACATCAATTCTATTTATATGTATTATTAATTAGAAAATTAAATATGCATTATGTAGAGATCTGAATCATATTATATATATATATATATATAAGTATATAGATATAGTATATATAGTAGATATAGTAGTATATTGAGGTGTGTTTTCCAGTTAAACAAACCGGAATAACATTATATACAATACTTTATGTTGTTTGTAGATCAATAATAAGTACGTAGGGTCATGCGAGACTCTGAGAATATTAGACTACGAGCCAATTTCTTATTGCGAATGCAGCGGTGGTTAGTTGTCACGCCCACTTACTGTATATACCCACTAT
>OZ038318.1:2876773-2884273 GCA_964035775.1 Osedax frankpressi
ATGTGCTGGTTTACTATAAATATTTATTATAATTATATGATTAAAATTAAAAACATAAAATATGGATATGGCATATATAATGTATAATATATAAAATGAAATGATAATATTAATAAAGATATTTCAAAAAATATTATAACTTCATAGAATCATACAACTTATCAAATCAAATATATATCACCGCTATATTTCGCATTTAGGCAAACCAGTAACATGACAGTAATATCCTATAATTTGAATCCATGAATTTTAAGAAAAACACTTTTATAAAAAATATTATAATTATTTGGCAAAATATGTCAATTTTTTAAATAGATGGCGTTGTAAATTGTAATCACTTTGATATGATGTAAATCATAGATTTGAATTTTAGATTATTATCTAAGATTACCAATTGTCTTTTATACATCGTACAAGATTATTTCGCTGTCTTAGAATTTATAATAATTTTTTTAAATATAAATTATTATTTACGATTATTATTAAAGGGTATGAATAATTAAATAAATATTGTATGTCATTGTGTATTTGCCTTCCAGTTTAATATGTACATTGTAGCATACAGTATGAACGTGCAAATAGCTAATAGTTGTTATTTTGTTTTAATTTTATTTGCTAAACTGCAATATTATATTGCCAATAACAAATTTTCTTTGTGCTTTTAAATGTAGAACTGTTTCATTAACATAATATTTATGTACCGTTAATGAACAATAATGAACAATGCTGATATGTGTCCTGTATATTAAAGCATTGATTTAATTAAATTAATTATTTGAAACTTGACCACACATTAACTTCATATTACCGTTTACAACATTCTATGCAATATAGGTTACATTAAGATAGGTTACATCGGTTGACTATTCCCAACAGTCCGACCAATTAATCTACAACAATATATATTTCAATGGTAGAGTATATATCGGTACTCACCTCGGTACTCGGTAATTAAACAATGGATTTAAGCACCGATTACATTGAATTCAGTTAGTATTCTTCCGAGATACATGCATTTACATTAAGTTAACTTTAATGATATGGGAACCCCATATAAATGTATATTTGACCAATTCCGATATATACTGTCGATTTCCAATATAGTAATACATTTGGTTGTAACATTTAAGACGTAAATTACAATTAAACCCCTTATTTTATAACTGCATAGCTATAGAATAATTTTTATATATCCACCATAAGGACACTATTCTAATGGTATTCACCATATTAAAGATACGTACTAAAATACACATATTCATGGGGATTCGTACTAATTCCGCTGCATGCACTTCAAACGATAAAAATACGTATCAAATTAAACATTGAAACTACTTTTTTTACGCTGGTGATATGTAATGGTATATAGAATTGCCTCCGATGAAAATCTAAACCCGAATACTGTACACATGTTTAATAGAAAACAATGATGAGTATAATGTAGGGATACATTTAGAGATGTGTACCTACAAATTTAACTACGTCTTATTTGATAGCACTAATAATAAATAATAATGCAATTTTAAAACAATCGCAATCAATTGAATTTACTAAATCTCCTTGAAATCTGATTATGACGTATGTATGTATGTATGTATGTATGTGTGTATGTGTGCGCGTACGTGTGAAGAATTTATTACACACGCCACAATTTAACATTTTGATAAATGTTCTACAATCTGTCAACGAATAAAAATGAACGATAAAGTAAAATAAAAATGAAAATTTGTAGTGTGACTAGGCAAGTGTAAGTGTGACGTTAAATATAAATATTGGGTATAGGTGTAAGAGTTATTGAATATAGGGGATTAGAGAATTCTCATCCAAGCAGGACATTTTTAGTCTGCGCTTAAATACATTAGTGGTTAGGGTGAGGAATAACAGGTTTTTTGGTAAGGTGGTTTAATTTTTTTTGATCCGGCTAGCGAAAATGTTGTAACTAACCTACTTAAAGCATGGGAGGTAGGGAGAGAGTTATGAGGTAGGAATATCGTAGCTGTTTGCAATTTGTCTTTATATTTAGTACTTGTTTATGTTGTGTGGTTGGTCGTAAGTCAGGGTTTTCTAAAAAATATCATTAATAATTTATAGTCGATAGAATTAGCAGTTGTCATCCAGTTTAGTCCTAATCGTAAGTCATTAATGCTTGTAGTGTAGTCATATTTTTTGAGTTTGTAAATTAGTCTGATACTTCTGTTAATAATTAAGTAAAGTATTTAAGTGTAGTCTTAGTCTACCCAGTGAGTAAAGTATTGCAATAGTTTAGTCGAGATAGTATTAGTGAATGCGTAAGTAAAGTTGCAGTATTTTTATTTATGTAAGGTCGGAGTTTATATAAGTTATATAAATAGTAAGTAGTGGTATGTTTAAGTTAAATAATGTGTTGGTCAACATTTAACTTGTTATATAATTCGACTCCAAGGTATTTTGTCAGATGGTTTAATTGGCATGCTATTAATGAAAATCTTTGGGAATGTGCGTATGTATTCATTTTAGTAGTGGATATATTAATGAGTTATGTTTCAGTAGTAAGTCATTTGACGTCAACCAGTTATGTAAGTCAGTAAGACAGTTATGTAGCGGGTTTGTTGAATCTATTTTAGACTTTAATTCAATAATATCGGCACAAAGATTATAATTTATATCTGAATATTTATTAAATATATATAATATATATATTATAATATATTATATTATATGTTATAATATATTATATTATAATATATATATTATATAATATATTATAATATATATATTATAATATTATAATATATATTATATAATATATTATAATATATATATTATAATATATTATAATATATTATATTATAATATATATATTATATAATATATTATAATATATAATATATAATATATATATTTAATGGGAGTTACAAATATTGCGAATAGATGGGGAAAGTACGGAACTCGGTACTTTATTGGATGTTGGACCGATGATATTGAATTATTAATTTTCATTGAAAACATTCTGTTGAATAAAAAGTTCATAAACCATAAGAGAGGAACATATTTTAGTTCTATATTTTGTAATCTGTCTAGTATAGTGTTAAAGTTAGGTGTATCGAATGCAGATAATAAGTCAAGTAGAATTAGTTATTGAGTTTTTTTATTGTCCAGTGTAGTGTACATGTTGTCAAAAAGTAAAAGTAGAGTCGTTTCAGTACTATATACATATCGGAAACTGTTTTGTTTATTGTCAAGTAAGAAATACGTTGTTTGTAAACTATATTTTCTAATATTTAGCTGGAAGAAGTAGCAAAGAAATATACCTATAATTGGAAAGTTCAGTTTTATTGAGTTTGGTATTTTGTAGTAGTGGAGTAATTAATTAATGTTTCAGTAAGTTAGGTGTTGTTTGGTAAGTCAGTGAGTCATCAAATATTATTTTTAATAAAGTAACTATTGTTGATGCAATTGCTTTAGTAATAATCAAATGTAGTGCACAAAAATACCATTTAGGAGAGGAATTCTTGCCTGTAATAATTAGGTTGTGTATTTCTGTTATATCCGGGAGGGGTGGGTGGGTTAAAAGTAGTACAGCGTTTGTAGTCATGTATTTAAGTGTTGTCAAGTGTGTTCATTTAGTCTTCTGTATGGTCAATTTCAACAATGAAGTAATTTGAAAAGTTATTAAATAATATATCGGTTGGTAAGTGATGTAGTATGTAGTATGTTTATTCTTGTATTTTCTAAAATTTTGCTAATGTATGTATGTGTGTGTGTGTGTGTGTGTGTGTGCGTGTGAGTGTGTGCGTGCGTGTGTGTACTTATGAGGAACATCTCACTACACCGTAAATAACGATATTATTTGATAGGTATTTAATTGGATCGAATATAACAAATTGTACCGGGAATAACATAAATACTATATCAACATCGCTTTTATAAACATTTGTACTTTTGCTCATCGTACACATATATTACTTTTTCAATTCCCTAGAGTGACTACTCGTGTTTGGGTAGCATACATAAGTTATACCACTCCATTGATAGTATTTAACTACACACAACTAGAAACCGATCTGCGATTATCGACGTATGGGATGTCGATATAAATTTATTCTAATCGATAATTTTCCTTTGCTTTCGCCTATTTTTGTACTATTAACAAGCCGATGCTACACATTTACTCCATCGGATTCAATCTACGTATGACTTACCAGAATTCTACAAATGGAAATAATTTACGCAATTACTATTAATACAAAAACAACTCGACTTTCTTATATCATATGTAATACGGACTAGATATATTTGTAATGTATAATATAATCTCAGATTTTTGATAAAGTAAGAAAATTGAAGATTCCATTAATATTTTATAGCTACTAACAAAAACCTCTTTAACTTCTACGTATCTTATTTTAGATATATGTTGCCTTCTTTTTCCTATATTTTCAGAAAATAAAGTATTTGTGTCCCTGTTCTCTGACACAAGAATTAAAAAAGTAAATTCGTATATTGTATAATAAACTGATTTCTTTTGTAATACTATAATATCCGTATTTAATGATTTAACAAATTACCCAGTAATATTGCTATATTAATTGCAGTTATATCATGCATGTATCAATTTCGTATTTAATATGTATTATAATAATTAATATAATTACTAAATTATATATATATAATTATATATTTTAATTATGCTAATTATTGGTATTACGATTATAAAATTATATGAGAAATAAAATATAAAATAGATTTTTTATATCACATTTATACGTATTTAGAATTTAAATATAAATTAAATTATATTTTCTAAATTAACTTGAACAATAATTCTAAATAGATTTTAAAAATAAAATATTTAAGTTTATTTTCTAAAAACAATAATGTTTATACTCGCACATAATATATGATTGAGCCCGATTAGAATTGTGTATATCTTGTCTCTAGCCTCCTACTGTGACAATATCGACTAGAGGATACACCTGGAATCTCTTTGTTAATAACTTAGTCGAGCAAGTACATATTGAGTTTATTTATTGATTATGAAATAAGTGACGGAAAAGAAGATACGCGACCATAAGTGAAATAAAAGTAATAACAACGGAAATATAGATAACGTAAAAGGAAATATAGATAACACCAAAGGAAATATAGGTAACAGAAGAATTAAATTCTCGTAAAAGATATTTAGTAAATGAATGAAAATATAAATGATCACATATAAAGTGAAAATATGTGAAAGAAAATGATAATCGAGTGACGGAAAGGAGATTTAGTTGTAGAAAACTCTACAACTCCACAACACGCCTGATACTAAGAGTTGCCAGGCTATACGATACGGTTGCCATGGAGATAAGACTCGATAGCAAATACGTACCCGTTATGTTCGCCGCGCCTAGTATCTCTTTTCACGTTGCTGTATGTTGTCTGTTTATCACTAACCTCGTCGTGTCCGTTACACCATTAAATAACATACTCTATTCGGAGACGAGTATACGTCCAGGAGCATATGTCACAGACGACTTATTTATAAGTCCCAACGAACCTATGAACCGCAAGTTTCATCGAAAATTCGACATTCCCGCCAATATCGCCATGGTTAGAGATATGAACAACACTTTATACGTTACTATTAATAATCAGATGGATATAATTACAAATTACAAAACCTTATTTTCTTGATTTATATATATATTTAATTGTAAAGTGTAATTGAATTCTTACAAATATTTTATTTCATCAAATTAAAATGCAACTTATGATTTGCATATAAATATAAATATATATATATATATATATATATATATATATATATATATATATATATATATATATATTACTATACATATACATTACCATATACATATAGACGCATACAAATAATAACACCCTTAGCTACATTAATACATACTGACATAATGGAAACACATAGTCATACGCATATAAACCACAATGAATTCAGTAACTTTCCGCATTTATTTACAATCGCAATTTGCAGGTAAATTTGAAGATATGGGTGGAAAAGAAAAAAGTGTTCACCGGAGTAAAATGTTCTCCTGTAATAGGGCATATGTTAGTATTGAAAGGGAAACTATGTTTGATTCACGTATAGCGTAGTACAATATAACTGTATATTATGCATCTTATTAAGTTAATTGATTACTATAGACAGTATAATGAATACCGCAAATTAAGCCTATATTTTCCATTGATGTAATCCATTAACCTGCTAACAATTGATCGATATACTGCTATAGTAATTTTCTACAGTAATACAATATCTTACAATACTAATAATATATCTATTAGTTTCTCAAATGCTCTTATCTTCCAAACTCAACTATACATCAACATTCCATTAAGCTCTAAAATACTTTATATGTTCTATCAGTATAGGTCTATATAAAAGCTAGATTTCAGTTATCCTTTGTATCGATTAGGTATCGATTCCTTATGAAATAACAATTATTATATGTTATGTAATGAACGCAATATTACGATTCTCGGACTTAGATTTATCGTGAAGGATTCTTGGCCTCTCTACTATTTCTCGACGCTGCCGGAATACACGCCGGATTATATCATACAAAGGCCGCAGAATAAGATCATGTTGGTACGTGGTTACGTCGCTCGAGGCCGTCGTTATTGTAACCCAAGTATACGCAAGCGGTATTACAGTTATAAACGATTATCTATTTATCTTAAATACGAAATAAACGTAAGATATTTTAAATACAATTAGAATATATTTTATTATAACAAAAAACTAAAATGACATTTATGGTTTTTTTGGGGTATCTAATCATTGAATTGTACTACTAATCATTGCATTGTACTCTGCAAATACTATAACGAGTTATTTTGTTTCGAATATAATTATAATATTTAGAGTATTTAATGGGAACATAATTCGATTATCATCAATTATCGATAATTATATTGTATAACTATTGCATAATCTATAGATGTATATCTATCTGAAATCTACACATTTTTTGGATCTAATTTCAATATTATTAAATATATTGAAAAAAATGTAAATAAATCAAAATTACAAATTTATAAGAAATTAAATATTCTGAAATTTAAAATAATAAACATGAACATCTAAAAATAAACCTTTAAAGAATTTTTAATAATCAGTCTTCTGCTTTTAATTAGAAGACATTAATATGAAGGAAAGTTAATTTGTGTTATTTCAATTGAACATTTTCAATTAGAAACTTTAAATTAGGATTTAAAATATTCGACTTTGAATTTTGTAATTTAATCTGGGATAATACTTTGGTAATTTCATCATAACTTAAGATATTTGTTATAAATAATCACATAGATGGTAATCACGTAAATAGTGTATGCATAAGGTATACACTATATACGTGTATACACTATATACATACACATTACTGTATACGTATTACCAATAGTTTGTGTTTTTATTATTTTAACGTCAAATACTACCTTTGCAATAGTTATATCATCTTAATTAGTTAATGTTATATTGTGTTAACGGATCTCTTATTTTAA
>OZ038318.1:2889273-2960746 GCA_964035775.1 Osedax frankpressi
ATATATATATATATATATATATATATATACATATGTATATATATATATATGTATATGTATATGTATATATATATATACATATATATATATATATATATATATATATATATCTCTCTCTTTTTCTCTTTCTCTTTCTCTTTTTCAATTTATTCCTCTTTCTATCCCTTTCCATTAACGCAGACAGTTGCGATGGTGACATATGTACGTTGCGAACATTTAACAAACATTCGTCCAGGCACATAGAGGACTACAAGTTTGCGGAGGACGAAGGTACCAGCGAATTCTCTGAAACACTTAATCAGAGTTAGTACTTTTGTAATTTTGGGTTATTTCCGGTTAATTAAATGAATGAATAATTTGTATATTTGATTAAAAAATATGAATTATACAATTATTTTTTTTGCACTACTTAATTATATTATATATTTTTTTATAAATTAGAATATAAAATGTTTTAATAATAATAAATTCGACATGTTACATGTAAAATATTTTTATATTGATTAGATAATAAAAAACATAAAATTCATTTTAAAATGTGTAAGGATACAGCAAAAACCCGTTTAACACATTATCTAATTTTATTATTAATTTGTTATTATTAATGTAGTTTCTCATTTTAAACAGGTTTAACTCCAATAAACGGAAATCTGGTTATAGTTTACAAGATGACTGTATTGCCAAATGAACGAGGTAAAACCGTTAAATTAAAAATCAATTTTAACAATGATATTCATAATCCCGTAAATGCAAATGTAAAGGTAATTCACGTATCATATTGTAATTTAATAAATCTATTGATTTAATTAATGTTCTTTTCTTATGAGTTTCTTTTTTACTTTCTTTCTTTCTATCTTTCTTTCTTTCTTTCTTTCTTTCTTTCTTTCTTTCTTTCTTTCTTTCTTTCTTTCTTTCTTTCTTTCTTTCTTTCTTTCTTTCTTTCTTTCTTTCTTTCTTTCTTTCTTTCTTTCTTTCTTTCTTTCTTTCTTTCTTTCTTTCTTTCTTTCTTTCTTTCTTTCTTTCTTTCTTTCTTTCTTTCTTTCTTTCTTTCTTTCTTTCTTTCTTTCTTTCTTTCTTTCTTTCTTTCTTTCTTTCTTTCTTTCTTTCTTTCTTTCTTTCTTTCTTTCTTTCTTTCTTTCTTTCTTTCTTTCTTTCTTTCTTTCTTTCTTTCTTTCTTTCTTTCTTTCTTTCTTTCTTTCTTTCTTTCTTTCTTTCTTTCTTTCTTTCTTTCTTTCTTTCTTTCTTTCTTTCTTTCTTTCTTTCTTTCTTTCTTTCTTTCTTTCTTTCTTTCTTTCTTTCTTTCTTTCTTTCTTTCTTTCTTTCTTTCTTTCTTTCTTTCTTTCTTTCTTTCTTTCTTTCTTTCTTTCTTTCTTTCTTTCTTTCTTTCTTTCTTTCTTTCTTTCTTTCTTTCTTTCTTTCTTTCAATTAGTATATCATCGTCCAACAGGGGTTGACCATATGCGTTACTCGAAATCAGATATCATTCAATAAGACATTCAATCGAGGAGTTGCAGATAACATTATTTACTCATGCGATAATGCATTGCTTCGTTTCATAAGCATCGGTCAATCTGTCAGTTATTATATACCTTATGCCGAGTCCGGTCACTGGTACATTGCTGTACAAAGAATCTGCACCGCGCCAATGTTAGTCGTAAGGGTTAAATTATACACGTAGAGTTAAATAGATTTACTATATTTTAGATATAATAAAGCTAATATATATATATGTATATATATATATATATATATATATATATATATATATATATAAACTGAGCGTATTTTAATAATACGGAGAACTCTCGTTCATTATATACCCATACACTCACCCACATACAATCCACGTACCAGATGATATATTCAAATACTGATACATATGCACATAATACATATGCACATAATACATTTGAACATAATACATATGCACATAATACATATGCACATAATACATTTGAACATAATACATATGAACATAATACATATGCACATAATACATATGCACATAATACATATGCACATAATACATATGAACATAATACATATGAACATAATACATATGCACATAATACATATGCACATAATACATTTGAACATAATACATTTGAACATAATACATATGCACATAATACATATGCACATAATACATATGCACATAATACATATGAACATAATACATATGCACATAATACATATGCACATAATACATATGCACATAATACATATGCACATAATACATATGCACATAATACATTTGCACATAATACATATGCACATAATACATATGAACATAATACATATGCACATAATACATATGCACATAATACAGAGCTATAAATGGAACGGACAGCTCGAATTGCGGTCGTAAACCGGTGTTGAATACTTGGAGACTCAATGCCTATTTACAGGGCTGCATTCAAGGCAAGTGTCAGGTAAACATATGGTTCGGGTCGACCCCACATAGATAATAACGTTTCCCATATATAAAACATCGTCTTCATCTACCAAGAAAAGATAAAACCTATTATATTTAATAATTAATTAAAAAATTAAACAAAAAAACGAACAATAAATTCCAATTTTAGAACATCAATTCTATTTATATGTATTATTAATTAGAAAATTAAATATGCATTATGTAGAGATCTGAATCATATTATATATATATATATATATAAGTATATAGATATAGTATATATAGTAGATATAGTAGTATATTGAGGTGTGTTTTCCAGTTAAACAAACCGGAATAACATTATATACAATACTTTATGTTGTTTGTAGATCAATAATAAGTACGTAGGGTCATGCGAGACTCTGAGAATATTAGACTACGAGCCAATTTCTTATTGCGAATGCAGCGGTGGTTAGTTGTCACGCCCACTTACTGTATATACCCACTATTTCAATATTAGTCACGCCCACTTATTGTATATACCCACTATTTCAATATTAGTCACGCCCACGTAGTGTATATACCTACTATTTCAATATTAGCCACGCCCACTTACTGTATATACCCACTATTTCAATATTAGTCACGCCCACTTACTATATATACCCACTATTTCAATATTAGTCACGCCCACTTACTGTATATACCCACTATTTCAATATTAGTCACGCCCACTTACTGTAAATACCCACTATTTCAATATTAGTCACGCCCACTTACTGTATATACCCACTATTTCAATATTAGTCACGCCCACTTATAGTATATACCCACTATTTCAATATTAGTCACGCCCACTTACTGTAAATACCCACTATTTCAATATTAGTCACGCCCACTTACTGTATATACCCACTATTTCAATATTAGTCACGCCCACTTACTATATATACCCACTATTTCAATATTAGTCACGCCCACTTACTATATATACCCACTATTTCAATATTAGTCATGCCCACTTACTATATATACCCACTATTTCAATATTAGTCATGCCCACTTACTATATATACCCACTATTTCAATATTAGTCACGCCCACTTATAGTATATACCCACTATTTCAATATTAGTCACGCCCACTTACTGTATATACCCACTATTTCAATATTAGTCATGCTCACTTACTGTATATACCCACTATTTCAATATTAGTCACGCCCACTTACTATATATACCCACTATTTCAATATTAGTCATGCCCACTTACTATATATACCCACTATTTCAATATTAGTCACGCCCACTTACTATATATACCCACTATTTCAATATTAGTCACGCCCACTTACTGTATATACCCACTATTTCAATATTAGTCACGCCCACTTATAGTATATACCCACTATTTCAATATTAGCCACGCCCACTTACTGTATATACCCACTATTTCAATATTAGTCACGCCCACTTACTGTAAATACCCACTATTTCAATATTAGTCACGCCCACTTACTGTATATACCCACTATTTCAATATTAGTCACGCCCACTTATAGTATATACCCACTATTTCAATATTAGTCACGCCCACTTACTGTAAATACCCACTATTTCAATATTAGTCACGCCCACTTACTATATATACCCACTATTTCAATATTAGTCACACCCACTTACTGTATATACACACTATTTCAATATTAGTCACGCCCACTTACTATATATACCCACTATTTCAATATTAGTCACGCCCACTTATTGTATATACCCACTATTTCAATATTAGTCACGCCCACTTATAGTATATACCCACTATTTCAATATTAGTCACGCCCACTTACTGTATATACCCACTATTTCAATATTAGTCACGCCCACTTATAGTATATACCCACTATTTCAATATTAGTCACGCCCACTTATAGTATATACCCACTATTTCAATATTAGTCACGCCCACTTATAGTATATACCCACTATTTCAATATTAGCCACGCCCACTTATAGTATATACCCACTATTTCAATATTAGTCACGCCCACTTACTGTATATACCCACTATTTCAATATTAGTCACGCCCACTTATAGTATATACCCACTATTTCAATATTAGTCACGCCCACTTACTGTATATACCCACTATTTCAATATTAGTCACGCCCACTTATAGTATATACCCACTATTTCAATATTAGTCACGCCCACTTACTGTATATACCCACTATTTCAATATTAGTCACGCCCACTTACTATATATACCCACTATTTCAATATTAGTCATGCCCACTTACTGTATATACCCACTATTTCAATATTAGTCACGCCCACTTATTGTATATACCCACTATTTCAATAATAGTCACGCCCACTTACTGTATATACCCACTATTTCAATTTTAGTCACGCCCACTTATAGTATATACCCACTATTTCAATATTAGTCATGCCCACTTACTATATATACCCACTATTTCAATATTAGTCACGCCCACTTACTGTATATACCCACTATTTCAATAATAGTCACGCCCACTTACTGTATATACCCACTATTTCAATATTAGTCACGCCCACTTACTGTATATACCCACTATTTCAATATTAGTCACGCCCACTTACTGTATATACACACTATTTCAATATTAGTCACGCCCACTTACTATATATACCCACTATTTCAATATTAGTCACGCCCACTTACTGTATATACCCACTATTTCAATATTAGTCATGCCCACTTACAATATATACCCACTATTTCAATATTAGTCATGCCCACTTACTGTATATACCCACTATTTCAATATTAGTCACACCCACTTACTGTATATACCCACTATTTCAATATTAGTCACGCCCACTTACTGTATATACCCACTATTTCAATATTAGTCATGCCCACTTACTGTATATACCCACTATTTCAATATTAGTCACGCCCACTTATAGTATATACCCACTATTTCAATATTAGTCACGCCCACTTATAGTATATACCCACTATTTCAATATTAGTCACGCCCACTTATAGTATATACCCACTATTTCAATATTAGCCACGCCCACTTATAGTATATACCCACTATTTCAATATTAGTCATGCCCACTTACTGTATATACCCACTATTTCAATATTAGTCACGCCCACTTATAGTATATACCCACTATTTCAATATTAGTCACGCCCACTTATAGTATATACCCACTATTTCAATATTAGTCACGCCCACTTACTGTATATACCCACTATTTCAATATTAGTCATGCCCACTTACAATATATACCCACTATTTCAATATTAGTCATGTCCACTTATTGTATATACCCACTATTTCAATATTAGTCACGCCCACTTACTGTATATACCCACTATTTCAATATTAGTCATGCCCACTTACTGTATATACCCACTATTTCAATATTAGTCACGCCCACTTATAGTATATACCCACTATTTCAATATTAGTCACGCCCACTTATAGTATATACCCACTATTTCAATATTAGTCACGCCCACTTATAGTATATACCCACTATTTCAATATTAGCCACGCCCACTTATAGTATATACCCACTATTTCAATATTAGTCATGCCCACTTACTGTATATACCCACTATTTCAATATTAGTCACGCCCACTTATAGTATATACCCACTATTTCAATATTAGTCACGCCCACTTATAGTATATACCCACTATTTCAATATTAGTCACGCCCACTTACTGTATATACCCACTATTTCAATATTAGTCATGCCCACTTACAATATATACCCACTATTTCAATATTAGTCATGTCCACTTATTGTATATACCCACTATTTCAATATTAGTCACGCCCACTTACTGTATATACCCACTATTTCAATATTAGTCACGCCCACTTACTGTATATACCCACTATTTCAATATTAGTCATGCCCACTTACAATATATACCCACTATTTCAATATTAGTCATGTCCACTTATTGTATATACCCACTATTTCAATATTAGTCACGCCCACTTACTGTATATACCCACTATTTCAATATTAGTCACGCCCACTTACTGTATATACCCACTATTTCAATATTAGTCATGCCCACTTACTGTATATACCCACTATTTCAATATTAGTCACGCCCACTTATAGTATATACCCACTATTTCAATATTAGTCACGCCCACTTATAGTATATACCCACTATTTCAATATTAGCCACGCCCACTTATAGTATATACCCACTATTTCAATATTAGTCACGCCCACTTACTGTATATACCCACTATTTCAATATTAGTCATGCCCACTTACTGTATATACCCACTATTTCAATATTAGTCACGCCCACTTATAGTATATACCCACTATTTCAATATTAGTCACGCCCACTTATAGTATATACCCACTATTTCAATATTAGTCACGCCCACTTATAGTATATACCCACTATTTCAATATTAGCCACGCCCACTTATAGTATATACCCACTATTTCAATATTAGTCACGCCCACTTACTGTATATACCCACTATTTCAATATTAGTCACGCCCACTTACTGTATATACCCACTATTTCAATATTAGTCATACCCACTTACTATATATACCCACTATTTCAATATTAGTCACGCCCACTTACTGTATATACCCACTATTTCAATATTAGTCATGCCCACTTACTATATATACCCACTATTTCAATATTAGTCACGCCCACTTACTATATATACCCACTATTTCAATATTAGTCACGCCCACTTACTATATATACCCACTATTTCAATATTAGTCACGCCCACTTACTATATATACCCACTATTTCAATATTAGTCATGCCCACGTAATGTATATACCCACTATTTCAATATTAGTCACGCCCACTTACTGTATATACCCACTATTTCAATATTAGTCATGCCCACTTACTGTATATACCCACTATTTCAATATTAGTCATGCCCACTTACTGTATATACCCACTATTTCAATATTAGTCACGCCCACTTATTGTATATACCCACTATTTCAATATTAGTCACGCCCACTTACTATATATACCCACTATTTCAATATTAGTCACGCCCACTTACTATATATACACACTATTTCAATATTAGTCACGCCCACTTATTGTATATACCCACTATTTCAATATTAGTCATGCCCACTTACTGTATATACCCACTATTTCAATATTAGTCATACCCACTTACTGTATATACCCACTATTTCAATATTAGTCATGCCCACTTACTGTATATACCCACTATTTCAATATTAGTCATGCCCACTTACTGTATATACCCACTATTTCAATATTAGTCATGCCCACTTACTGTATATACCCACTATTTCAATATTAGTCACGCCCACTTATTGTATATACCCACTATTTCAATATTAGTCACGCCCACTTACTATATATACCCACTATTTCAATATTAGTCACGCCCACTTACTATATATACACACTATTTCAATATTAGTCATGCCCACTTATTGTATATACCCACTATTTCAATATTAGTCACGCCCACTTACTATATATACACACTATTTCAATAATAGTCACGCCCACTTACTGTATATACCCACTATTTCAATATTAGTCACGCCCACTTATAGTATATACCCACTATTTCAATATTAGTCACGCCCACTTACTGTATATACCCACTATTTCAATATTAGTCACGCCCACTTATAGTATATACCCACTATTTCAATATTAGTCACGCCCACTTACTGTATATACCCACTATTTCAATATTAGTCACGCCCACTTATAGTATATACCCACTATTTCAATATTAGTCACGCCCACTTACTGTATATACCCACTATTTCAATATTAGTCACGCCCACTTACTATATATACACACTATTTCAATATTAGTCACGCCCACTTATTGTATATACCCACTATTTCAATAATAGTCACGCCCACTTACTGTATATACCCACTATTTCAATATTAGTCACGCCCACTTATAGTATATACCCACTATTTCAATATTAGTCATGCCCACTTACTATATATACCCACTATTTCAATATTAGTCACGCCCACTTACTGTATATACCCACTATTTCAATAATAGTCACGCCCACTTACTGTATATACCCACTATTTCAATATTAGTCACGCCCACTTACTGTATATACCCACTATTTCAATATTAGTCACGCCCACTTACTGTATATACCCACTATTTCAATATTAGTCATGCCCACTTACTATATATACCCACTATTTCAATATTAGTCATGTCCACTTACTATATATACCCACTATTTCAATATTAGTCACGCCCACTTACTGTATATACACACTATTTCAATATTAGTCATGCCCACTTATTGTATATACCCACTATTTCAATATTAGTCACGCCCACTTATTGTATATACACACTATTTCAATATTAGTCATGCCCACTTATTGTATATACCCACTATTTCAATATTAGTCACGCCCACTTACTGTATATACACACTATTTCAATATTAGTCATGCCCACTTATTGTATATACCCACTATTTCAATATTAGTCACGCCCACTTATTGTATATACCCACTATTTCAATAATAGTCACGCCCACTTACTGTATATACCCACTATTTCAATATTAGTCACGCCCACTTATAGTATATACCCACTATTTCAATATTAGTCATGCCCACTTACTATATATACCCACTATTTCAATATTAGTCACGCCCACTTACTGTATATACCCACTATTTCAATAATAGTCACGCCCACTTACTGTATATACCCACTATTTCAATATTAGTCACGCCCACTTACTGTATATACCCACTATTTCAATATTAGTCACGCCCACTTACTGTATATACCCACTATTTCAATATTAGTCATGCCCACTTACTATATATACCCACTATTTCAATATTAGTCATGTCCACTTACTATATATACCCACTATTTCAATATTAGTCACGCCCACTTACTGTATATACACACTATTTCAATATTAGTCATGCCCACTTATTGTATATACCCACTATTTCAATATTAGTCACGCCCACTTACTGTATATACCCACTATTTCAATATTAGTCACGCCCACTTACTGTATATACCCACTATTTCAATATTAGTCACGCCCACTTACTGTATATACCCACTATTTCAATATTAGTCACGCCCACTTACTATATATACCCACTATTTCAATATTAGTCACACCCACTTACTGTATATACCCACTATTTCAATATTAGTCACTCCCACTTACTATATATACCCACTATTTCAATATTAGTCATGCCCACGTAGTGTATATACCCACTATTTCAATATTAGTCACACCCACTTACTGTATATACCCACTATTTCAATATTAGTCATGCCCACTTACTGTATATACCCACTATTTCAATATTAGTCACGCCCACTTACTGTATATACCCACTATTTCAATATTAGTCACGCCCACTTACTGTATATACCCACTATTTCAATATTAGTCACGCCCACTTACTATATATACCCACTATTTCAATATTAGTCACACCCACTTACTGTATATACCCACTATTTCAATATTAGTCACTCCCACTTACTATATATACCCACTATTTCAATATTAGTCATGCCCACGTAGTGTATATACCCACTATTTCAATATTAGTCACACCCACTTACTGTATATACCCACTATTTCAATATTAGTCACGCCCACTTACTATATATACCCACTATTTCAATATTAGTCACGCCCACTTACTGTATATACCCATTGTTTCAATATTAGTCACGCCCACTTACTGTATATACCCACTATTTCAATATTAGTCATACCCACTTACTATATATACCCACTATTTCAATATTAGTCACGTCCACTTACTGTATATACCCACTATTTCAATATTAGTCACGCCCACTTATTGTATATACCCACTATTTCAATAATAGTCACGCCCACTTACTATATATACCCACTATTTCAATATTAGTCACGCCCACTTACTGTATATACCCACTATTTCAATATTAGTCACGCCCACTTACTGTATATACCCACTATTTCAATATTAGTCACGCCCACTTACTATATATACCCACTATTTCAATATTAGTCACGCCCACTTATTGTATATACCCACTATTTCAATATTAGTCACGCCCACTTACTGTATATACCCACTATTTCAATATTAGTCACTCCCACTTACTATATATACCCACTATTTCAATATTAGTCACGCCCACTTACTATATATACCCACTATTTCAATATTAGTCACGTCCACTTACTGTATATACCCACTATTTCAATATTAGTCACGCCCACTTACTGTATATACCCACTATTTCAATATTAGTCACGCCCACTTACTATATATACCCACTATTTCAATATTAGTCACGCCCACTTACTGTATATATCCACTATTTCAATATTAGTCATGCCCACTTACTATATATACCCACTATTTCAATATTAGTCATACCCACTTACTATATATACCCACTATTTCAATATTAGTCACGCCCACTTACTGTATATACCCACTATTTCAATATTAGTCACGCCCACTTACTGTATATACCCACTATTTCAATATTAGTCACGCCCACTTACTGTATATACCCACTATTTCAATATTAGTCACGCCCACTTATTGTATATACCTACTATTTCAATATTAGTCATGCCCACTTACTATATATACCCACTATTTCAATATTAGTCACGCCCACTTACTATATATACACACTATTTCAATATTAGTCACGCCCACTTACTATATATACCCACTATTTCAATATTAGTCATGCCCACTTACTGTATATACCCACTATTTCAATATTAGTCACGCCCACTTATTGTATATACCCACTATTTCAATATTAGTCACGCCCACTTACTGTATATACCCACTATTTCAATATTAGTCACGCCCACTTACTGTATATACCCACTATTTCAATATTAGTCACGCCCACTTACTGTATATACCCACTATTTCAATATTAGTCACGCCCACTTACTGTATATACCCACTATTTCAATATTAGTCACGCCCACTTATTGTATATACCCACTATTTCAATATTAGTCATGCCCACTTATTGTATATACCCACTATTTCAATATTAGTCATGCCCACTTACTGTATATACCCACTATTTCAATATTAGTCATGCCCACTTATTGTATATACCCACTATTTCAATATTAGTCACGCCCACTTACTGTATATACCCACTATTTCAATATTAGTCACGCCCACTTACTGTATATACCCACTATTTCAATATTAGTCACGCCCACTTACTGTATATACCCACTATTTCAATATTAGTCACGCCCACTTACTGTATATATCCACTATTTCAATATTAGTCACGCCCACTTAATGTATATACCCACTATTTCAATATTAGTCACGCCCACTTATTGTATATACCCACTATTTCAATATTAGTCATGCCTACTTACTATATATACCCACTATTTCAATATTAGTCACACCCACTTACTGTATATACCCACTATTTCAATATTAGTCACACCCACTTATTGTATATACCCACTATTTCAATATTAGTCATGCCCACTTACTGTATATACCCACTATTTCAATATTAGTCACGCCCACTTACTATATATACCCACTATTTCAATATTAGTCACGCCCACTTATTGTATATACCTACTATTTCAATATTAGTCACGCCCACTTATTGTATATACCCACTATTTCAATATTAGTCACGCCCACTTACTGTATATACCCACTATTTCAATATTAGTCACGCCCACTTACTGTATATACCCACTATTTCAATATTAGTCACGTCCACTTACTATATATACCCACTATTTCAATATTAGTCACGCCCACTTACTATATATACCCACTATTTCAATATTAGTCATGCCCACTTATTGTATATACCCACTATTTCAATATTAGTCACGCCCACTTACTATATATACCCACTATTTCAATATTAGTCACGCCCACTTACTATATATACCCACTATTTCAATATTAGTCACGCCCACTTACTATATATACCCACTATTTCAATATTAGTCATGCCCACTTATTGTATATACCCACTATTTCAATATTAGTCACGCCCACTTACTGTATATACCCACTATTTCAATATTAGTCACTCCCACTTATTGTATATACCCACTATTTCAATATTAGTCATGCCCACTTATTGTATATACCCACTATTTCAATATTAGTCACGCCCACTTATTGTATATACCCACTATTTCAATATTAGTCACGCCCACTTACTATATATACCCACTATTTCAATATTAGTCATGCCCACTTACTGTATATACCCACTATTTCAATATTAGTCACGCCCACTTACTGTATATACCCACTATTTCAATATTAGTCATGCCCACTTACTGTATATACCCACTATTTCAATATTAGTCATGCCCACTTACTGTATATACCCACTATTTCAATATTAGTCATGCCCACTTACTATATATACCCACTATTTCAATATTAGTCATGCCCACTTACTATATATACCCACTATTTCAATATTAGTCACGCCCACTTACTGTATATACCCACTATTTCAATATTAGTCACGCCCACTTACTGTATATACCCACTATTTCAATATTAGTCACTCCCACTTATTGTATATACCCACTATTTCAATATTAGTCACGCCCACTTACTGTATATACCCACTATTTCAATATTAGTCACGCCCACTTACTGTATATACCCACTATTTCAATATTAGTCATGCCCACTTACTGTATATACCCACTATTTCAATATTAGTCACGCCCACTTACTGTATATACCCACTATTTCAATATTAGTCACGCCCACTTACTATATATACCCACTATTTCAATATTAGTCACGCCCACTTACTATATATACCCACTATTTCAATATTAGTCACGCCCACTTACTGTATATACCCACTATTTCAATATTAGTCATGCCCACTTACTATATATACCCACTATTTCAATATTAGTCACTCCCACTTATTGTATATACCCACTATTTCAATATTAGTCATGTCCACTTACTATATATACCCACTATTTCAATATTAGTCATGTCCACTTACTGTATATACCTACTATTTCAATATTAGTCATACCCACTTACTATATATACCCACTATTTCAATATTAGTCACTCCCACTTACTGTATATACCCACTATTTCAATATTAGTCACACCCACTTACTATATATACCCACTATTTCAATATTAGTCACTCCCACTTACTATATATACCCACTATTTCAATAATAGTCATGCCCACTTACTATATATACCCACTATTTCAATATTAGTCACGCCCACTTACTATATATACCCACTATTTCAATAATAGTCATGCCCACTTACTATATATACCCACTATTTCAATATTAGTCACTCCCACTTATTGTATATACCCACTATTTCAATATTAGTCATGCCCACTTATTGTATATACCCACTATTTCAATATTAGTCATACCCACTTACTATATATACCCACTATTTCAATATTAGTCACTCCCACTTACTGTATATACCCACTATTTCAATATTAGTCACACCCACTTACTATATATACCCACTATTTCAATATTAGTCACTCCCACTTACTATATATACCCACTATTTCAATATTAGTCACGCCCACTTACTGTATATACCCACTATTTCAATATTAGTCATGCCCACTTATTGTATATACCCACTATTTCAATATTAGTCACGCCCACTTACTATATATACCCACTATTTCAATATTAGTCATGCTCACTTACTATATATACCCACTATTTCAATATTAGTCATGCCCACTTATTGTATATACCCACTATTTCAATATTAGTCACGCCCACTTACTATATATACCCACTATTTCAATATTAGTCATACCCACTTACTGTATATACCCACTATTTCAATATTAGTCACGCCCACTTACTGTATATACCCACTATTTCAATATTAGTCACGCCCACTTACTATATATACCCACTATTTCAATATTAGTCACGCCCACTTACTATATATACCCACTATTTCAATATTAGTCACGTCCACTTATTGTATATACCCACTATTTCAATATTAGTTACGCCCACTTACTGTATATACCCACTATTTCAATATTAGTCACGCCCACTTACTGTATATACCCACTATTTCAATATTAGTCATGCCCACTTATTGTATATACCCACTATTTCAATATTAGTCATGCCCACTTACTGTATATACCCACTATTTCAATATTAGTCACGCCCACTTACTGTATATACCCACTATTTCAATATTAGTCATGCCCACTTACTATATATACCCACTATTTCAATATTAGTCATGCCCACTTACTGTATATACCCACTATTTCAATATTAGTCACGCCCACTTACTGTATATACCCACTATTTCAATATTAGTCACGCCCACGTAGTGTATATACCCACTATTTCAATATTAGTCATGCCCACTTATTGTATATACCCACTATTTCAATATTAGTCACGCCCACTTACTATATATACCCACTATTTCAATATTAGTCACGCCCACTTACTGTATATACCCACTATTTCAATATTAGTCACGCCCACTTACTGTATATACCCACTATTTCAATATTAGTCACGCCCACTTATAGTATATACCCACTATTTCAATATTAGTCACGCCCACTTACTGTATATACCCACTATTTCAATATTAGTCACGCCCACTTACTATATATACACACTATTTCAATATTAGTCACGCCCACTTATTGTATATACCTACTATTTCAATATTAGTCACGCCCACTTACTGTATATACCAACTATTTCAATATTAGTCACGCCCACTTATTGTATATACCCACTATTTCAATATTAGTCACGCCCACTTATTGTATATACCCACTATTTCAATATTAGTCATGCCCACTTACTGTATATACCCACTATTTCAATAATAGTCACGTCCACTTACTATATATACCCACTATTTCAATATTAGTCACGCCCACTTACTGTATATACCCACTATTTCAATATTAGTCATGTCCACTTACTGTATATACCCACTATTTCAATATTAGTCACACCCACTTACTATATATACCCACTATTTCAATATTAGTCACGCCCACTTACTGTATATACCCACTATTTCAATATTAGTCATGCCCACTTACTATATATACCCACTATTTCAATATTAGTCACGCCCACTTACTGTATATACCCACTATTTCAATATTAGTCATGCCCACTTACTATATATACCCACTATTTCAATATTAGTCACGCCCACTTACTGTATATACCCACTATTTCAATATTAGTCACACCCACTTACTGTATATACCCACTATTTCAATATTAGTCACGCCCACTTACTATATATACCCACTATTTCAATATTAGTCACGCCCACTTATTGTATATACCCACTATTTCAATATTAGTCACGCCCACTTACTGTATATACCCACTATTTCAATATTAGTCACGCCCACTTATTGTATATACCCACTATTTCAATATTAGTCACGCCCACTTACTATATATACCCACTATTTCAATATTAGTCACGCCCACTTACTGTATATACCCACTATTTCAATATTAGTCATGTCCACTTACTGTATATACCCACTATTTCAATATTAGTCATGCCCACTTACTGTATATACCCACTATTTCAATATTAGTCACGCCCACTTACTGTATATACACACTATTTCAATATTAGTCACGCCCACTTACTGTATATACCCACTATTTCAATATTAGTCACGCCCACTTATTGTATATACCCACTATTTCAATATTAGTCACGCCCACTTACTGTATATACCCACTATTTCAATATTAGTCACACCCACTTACTATATATACCCACTATTTCAATATTAGTCACGCCCACTTACTGTATATACCCACTATTTCAATATTAGTCACGCCCACTTACTATATATACCCACTATTTCAATATTAGTCACGCCCACTTATTGTATATACCCACTATTTCAATATTAGTCATGCCCACTTACTATATATACCCACTATTTCAATATTAGTCATGCCCACTTACTGTATATACCCACTATTTCAATATTAGTCACGCCCACTTACTGTATATACCCACTATTTCAATATTAGTCATGCCCACTTACTGTATATACCCACTATTTCAATATTAGTCACGCCCACTTACTGTATATACCCACTATTTCAATATTAGTCACGCCCACTTACTGTATATACCCACTATTTCAATATTAGTCACGCCCACTTACTGTATATACCCACTATTTCAATATTAGTCACACCCACTTACTGTATATACCCACTATTTCAATATTAGTCACGCCCACTTACTGTATATACCCACTATTTCAATATTAGTCACGCCCACTTACTATATATACCCACTATTTCAATATTAGTCACGCCCACTTACTATATATACCCACTATTTCAATATTAGTCACGCCCACTTATTGTATATACCTACTATTTCAATATTAGTCACGCCCACTTACTGTATATACCCACTATTTCAATATTAGTCATGCCCACTTACTGTATACACCCACTATTTCAATATTAGTCACGCCTACTTACTGTATATACCCACTATTTCAATATTAGTCACACCCACTTATTGTATATACCCACTATTTCAATATTAGTCACGCCCACTTACTGTATATACCCACTATTTCAATATTAGTCACACCCACTTACTGTATATACCCACTATTTCAATATTAGTCATGCCCACTTACTGTATATACCCACTATTTCAATATTAGTCACGCCCACTTACTATATATACCCACTATTTCAATAATAGTCACACCCACTTACTATATATACCCACTATTTCAATATTAGTCACGCCCACTTACTGTATATACCCACTATTTCAATATTAGTCACGCCCACTTACTGTATATACCCACTATTTCAATATTAGTCACGCCCACTTATTGTATATACCCACTATTTCAATATTAGTCACGCCCACTTACTATATATACCCACTATGTCAATATTAGTCACGCCCACTTACTGTATATACCCACTATTTCAATATTAGTCACGCCCACTTACTGTATATACCCACTATTTCAATATTAGTCACGCCCACTTACTGTATATACCCACTATTTCAATATTAGTCATGCCCACTTACTGTATATACCCACTATTTCAATATTAGTCACGCCCACTTACTATATATACCCACTATTTCAATAATAGTCACACCCACTTACTATATATACCCACTATTTCAATATTAGTCACGCCCACTTACTGTATATACCCACTATTTCAATATTAGTCACGCCCACTTACTGTATATACCCACTATTTCAATATTAGTCACGCCCACTTACTGTATATACCCACTATTTCAATATTAGTCACGCCCACTTATTGTATATACCCACTATTTCAATATTAGTCACGCCCACTTACTGTATATACCCACTATTTCAATATTAGCCACGCCCACTTACTGTATATACCCACTATTTCAATATTAGTCATGCCCACTTACTATATATACCCACTATTTCAATATTAGTCACGCCCACTTACTGTATATACCTACTATTTCAATATTAGTCATGCCCACTTACTGTATATACCCACTATTTCAATATTAGTCACGCCCACTTATTGTATATACCCACTATTTCAATATTAGTCACGCCCACTTACTATATATATCCACTATTTCAATATTAGTCATACCCACTTACTGTATATACCCACTATTTCAATATTAGTCATGCCCACTTACTGTATATACCCACTATTTCAATATTAGTCACGCCCACTTATTGTATATACCCACTATTTCAATATTAGTCACGCCCACTTACTGTATATACCCACTATTTCAATATTAGTCATGCCCACTTACTGTATATACCCACTATTTCAATATTAGTCACGCCCACTTACTGTATATACCCACTATTTCAATATTAGTCACGCCCACTTACTGTATATACCCACTATTTCAATATTAGTCATGCCCACTTACTGTATATACCCACTATTTCAATATTAGTCACGCCCACTTACTGTATATACCCACTATTTCAATATTAGTCATGTCCACTTACTGTATATACCCACTATTTCAATATTAGTCACTCCCACTTACTGTATATACCCACTATTTCAATATTAGTCATGCCCACTTACTATATATACCCACTATTTCAATATTAGTCACGCCCACTTACTATATATACCCACTATTTCAATATTAGTCACGCCCACTTACTATATATATCCACTATTTCAATATTAGTCACACCCACTTACTGTATATACCCACTATTTCAATATTAGTCATGCCCACTTACTGTATATACCCACTATTTCAATATTAGTCACGCCCACTTACTGTATATACCCACTATTTCAATATTAGTCACGCCCACTTACTGTATATACCCACTATTTCAATATTAGTCACGCCCACTTACTGTATATACCCACTATTTCAATATTAGTCACGCCCACTTATTGTATATACCCACTATTTCAATATTAGTCACGCCCACTTACTGTATATACCCACTATTTCAATATTAGTCACTCCCACTTACTGTATATACCTACTATTTCAATATTAGTCATGCCCACTTACTGTATATACCCACTATTTCAATATTAGTCATGCCCACTTACTATATATACCCACTATTTCAATATTAGTCATGCCCACTTACTATATATACCCACTATTTCAATATTAGTCACGCCCACTTACTGTATATACCCACTATTTCAATATTAGTCATGCCCACTTACTATATATACCCACTATTTCAATATTAGTCATGCCCACTTACTATATATACCCACTATTTCAATATTAGTCATACCCACTTACTATATATACCCACTATTTCAATATTAGTCACGCCTACTTACTGTATATACCCACTATTTCAATATTAGTCATGCCCACTTACTATATATACCCACTATTTCAATATTAGTCATACCCACTTACTATATATACCCACTATTTCAATATTAGTCACGCCTACTTACTGTATACACCCACTATTTCAATATTAGTCATGCCCACTTACTATATATACCCACTATTTCAATATTAGTCACGCCCACTTACTATATATACCCACTATTTCAATATTAGTCATGCCCACTTACTGTATATACCCACTATTTCAATATTAGTCACGCCCACTTACTGTATATACCCACTATTTCAATATTAGTCACGCCCACTTACTATATATACCCACTATTTCAATATTAGTCATGCCCACTTACTGTATATACCCACTATTTCAATATTAGTCACGCCCACTTACTATATATACCCACTATTTCAATATTAGTCATGCCCACTTACTGTATATACCCACTATTTCAATATTAGTCATGCCCACTTACTATATATACCCACTATTTCAATATTAGTCATGCCCACTTACTATATATACCCACTATTTCAATATTAGTCACGCCCACTTACTGTATATACCCACTATTTCAATATTAGTCACACCCACTTACTGTATATACCCACTATTTCAATATTAGTCATGTCCACTTACTATATATACCCACTATTTCAATATTAGTCACGCCCACTTACTGTATATACCCACTATTTCAATATTAGTCACGCCCACTTACTGTATATACCCACTATTTCAATATTAGTCACGCCTACTTACTGTATACACCCACTATTTCAATATTAGTCACGCCCACTTACTATATATACCCACTATTTCAATATTAGTCACGCCCACTTACTATATATACCCACTATTTCAATATTAGTCATACCCACTTACTGTATATACCCACTATTTCAATATTAGTCACGCCCACTTACTATATATACCCACTATTTCAATATTAGTCACGCCCACTTATTGTATATACCCACTATTTCAATATTAGTCACGCCCACTTACTGTATATACCCACTATTTCAATATTAGTCACGCCCACTTACTATATATACCCACTATTTCAATATTAGTCACGCCCACTTACTGTATATACCCACTATTTCAATATTAGTCACACCCACTTATTGTATATACCCACTATTTCAATATTAGTCATGCCCACTTACTGTATATACCCACTATTTCAATATTAGTCACGCCTACTTACTGTATACACCCACTATTTCAATATTAGTCATGCCCACTTACTGTATATACCCACTATTTCAATATTAGTCACGCCCACTTAATGTATATACCCACTATTTCAATATTAGTCATGCCCACTTACTGTATATACCCACTATTTCAATATTAGTCATGCCCACTTACTATATATACCCACTATTTCAATATTAGTCATGCCCACTTACTATATATACCCACTATTTCAATATTAGTCACGCCCACTTACTATATATACCCACTATTTCAATATTAGTCACGCCCACTTACTGTATATACCCACTATTTCAATAATAGTCATGCCCACTTACTGTATATATCCACTATTTCAATATTAGTCACGCCCACTTACTATATATACCCACTATTTCAATATTAGTCATGCCCACTTACTATATATACCCACTATTTCAATATTAGTCACGCCCACTTACTGTATATACCCACTATTTCAATATTAGTCACGCCCACTTACTGTATATACCCACTATTTCAATATTAGTCACGCCCACTTACTGTATATACCCACTATTTCAATATTAGTCATGCCCACTTACTATATATACCCACTATTTCAATATTAGTCACGCCCACTTACTGTATATACCCACTATTTCAATATTAGTCATGCCCACTTACTATATATACCCACTATTTCAATATTAGTCACGCCCACTTACTATATATACCCACTATTTCAATATTAGTCACGCCCACTTACTGTATATACCCACTATTTCAATAATAGTCATGCCCACTTACTGTATATACCCACTATTTCAATATTAGTCACGCCCACTTACTGTATATACCCACTATTTCAATATTAGTCATGCCCACTTATTGTATATACCCACTATTTCAATATTAGTCACGCCCACTTACTATATATACCCACTATTTCAATATTAGTCACGCCCACTTACTGTATATACCCACTATTTCAATATTAGTCATGCCCACGTAATGTATATACCCACTATTTCAATATTAGTCACGCCCACTTACTATATATACCCACTATTTCAATATTAGTCATGCCCACTTACTATATATACCCACTATTTCAATATTAGTCACGCCCACTTACTGTATATACCCACTATTTCAATATTAGTCACGCCCACTTACTGTATATACCCACTATTTCAATATTAGTCACGCCCACTTACTGTATATACCCACTATTTCAATATTAGTCATGCCCACTTACTATATATACCCACTATTTCAATATTAGTCACGCCCACTTACTGTATATACCCACTATTTCAATAATAGTCATGCCCACTTACTGTATATATCCACTATTTCAATATTAGTCACGCCCACTTACTATATATACCCACTATTTCAATATTAGTCATGCCCACTTACTATATATACCCACTATTTCAATATTAGTCACGCCCACTTACTGTATATACCCACTATTTCAATATTAGTCACGCCCACTTACTGTATATACCCACTATTTCAATATTAGTCACGCCCACTTACTGTATATACCCACTATTTCAATATTAGTCATGCCCACTTACTATATATACCCACTATTTCAATATTAGTCACGCCCACTTACTGTATATACCCACTATTTCAATATTAGTCACGCCCACTTACTGTATATACCCACTATTTCAATATTAGTCATGCCCACTTACTATATATACCCACTATTTCAATATTAGTCATGCCCACTTACTATATATACCCACTATTTCAATATTAGTCATGCCCACTTACTATATATACCCACTATTTCAATATTAGTCATGCCCACTTACTGTATATACCCACTATTTCAATATTAGTCACGCCCACTTACTATATATACCCACTATTTCAATATTAGTCATGCCCACTTACTGTATATACCCACTATTTCAATATTAGTCACGCCCACTTACTGTATATACCCACTATTTCAATATTAGTCACGCCCACTTACTGTATATACCCACTATTTCAATATTAGTCACGCCCACTTACTGTATATACCCACTATTTCAATATTAGTCATGCCCACTTACTGTATATACCCACTATTTCAATATTAGTCACGCCCACTTACTGTATATACCCACTATTTCAATATTAGTCATGCCCACTTACTATATATACCCACTATTTCAATATTAGTCACGCCCACTTACTATATATACCCACTATTTCAATATTAGTCACGCCCACTTACTGTATATACCCACTATTTCAATAATAGTCATGCCCACTTACTGTATATACCCACTATTTCAATATTAGTCACGCCCACTTACTGTATATACCCACTATTTCAATATTAGTCATGCCCACTTATTGTATATACCCACTATTTCAATATTAGTCACGCCCACTTACTATATATACCCACTATTTCAATATTAGTCACGCCCACTTACTGTATATACCCACTATTTCAATATTAGTCATGCCCACGTAATGTATATACCCACTATTTCAATATTAGTCACGCCCACTTACTATATATACCCACTATTTCAATATTAGTCATGCCCACTTACTATATATACCCACTATTTCAATATTAGTCACGCCCACTTACTGTATATACCCACTATTTCAATATTAGTCACGCCCACTTACTGTATATACCCACTATTTCAATATTAGTCACGCCCACTTACTGTATATACCCACTATTTCAATATTAGTCATGCCCACTTACTATATATACCCACTATTTCAATATTAGTCACGCCCACTTACTGTATATACCCACTATTTCAATAATAGTCATGCCCACTTACTGTATATATCCACTATTTCAATATTAGTCACGCCCACTTACTATATATACCCACTATTTCAATATTAGTCATGCCCACTTACTATATATACCCACTATTTCAATATTAGTCACGCCCACTTACTGTATATACCCACTATTTCAATATTAGTCACGCCCACTTACTGTATATACCCACTATTTCAATATTAGTCACGCCCACTTACTGTATATACCCACTATTTCAATATTAGTCATGCCCACTTACTATATATACCCACTATTTCAATATTAGTCACGCCCACTTACTGTATATACCCACTATTTCAATATTAGTCACGCCCACTTACTGTATATACCCACTATTTCAATATTAGTCATGCCCACTTACTATATATACCCACTATTTCAATATTAGTCATGCCCACTTACTATATATACCCACTATTTCAATATTAGTCATGCCCACTTACTATATATACCCACTATTTCAATATTAGTCATGCCCACTTACTGTATATACCCACTATTTCAATATTAGTCACGCCCACTTACTATATATACCCACTATTTCAATATTAGTCATGCCCACTTACTGTATATACCCACTATTTCAATATTAGTCACGCCCACTTACTGTATATACCCACTATTTCAATATTAGTCACGCCCACTTAATGTATATACCCACTATTTCAATATTAGTCATGCCCACTTACTGTATATACCCACTATTTCAATATTAGTCATGCCCACTTACTGTATATACCCACTATTTCAATATTAGTCATGCCCACTTACTGTATATACCCACTATTTCAATATTAGTCACGCCCACTTACTATATATACCCACTATTTCAATATTAGTCACGCCCACTTACTGTATATACCCACTATTTCAATATTAGTCACGCCCACTTACTGTATATACCCACTATTTCAATATTAGTCACGCCCACTTACTGTATATACCCACTATTTCAATATTAGTCATGTCCACTTACTATATATACCCACTATTTCAATATTAGTCATGCCCACTTACTGTATATACCCACTATTTCAATATTAGTCATGCCCACTTATTGTATATACTCACTATTTCAATATTAGTCACGCCCACTTACTGTATATACCCACTATTTCAATATTAGTCATGCCCACTTATTGTATATACCCACTATTTCAATATTAGTCACGCCCACTTACTATATATACCCACTATTTCAATATTAGTCACGCCCACTTACTATATATACCCACTATTTCAATATTAGTCACGCCCACTTACTATATATACCCACTATTTCAATATTAGTCACGCCCACTTATTGTATATACCCACTATTTCAATATTAGTCACGCCCACTTACTATATATACCCACTATTTCAATATTAGTCACGCCCACTTATAGTATATACCCACTATTTCAATATTAGTCACGCCCACTTACTATATATACCCACTATTTCAATATTAGTCATGCCCACTTACTGTATATACCCACTATTTCAATATTAGTCATGCCCACTTACTGTATATACCCACTATTTCAATATTAGTCATGTCCACTTACTATATATACCCACTATTTCAATATTAGCCATGCCCACTTACTATATATACCTCACTATTTCAATATTAGTCACGCCCACTTACTATATATACCCACTATTTCAATATTAGTCACGCCCACTTACTGTATATACCCACTATTTCAATATTAGTCATGTCCACTTACTGTATATACCCACTATTTCAATATTAGTCATGCCCACTTACTGTATATACCCACTATTTCAATATTAGTCACGCCCACTTATTGTATATACCCACTATTTCAATATTAGTCACGCCCACTTACTATATATACCCACTATTTCAATATTAGTCACGCCCACTTATTGTATATACCCACTATTTCAATATTAGTCACGCCCACTTACTATATATACCCACTATTTCAATATTAGTCACGCCCACTTATAGTATATACCCACTATTTCAATATTAGTCACGCCCACTTATAGTATATACCCACTATTTCAATATTAGTCATGTCCACTTACTATATATACCCACTATTTCAATATTAGTCACGCCCACTTATTGTATATACCCACTATTTCAATATTAGTCACGCCCACTTACTATATATACCCACTATTTCAATATTAGTCACGCCCACTTATAGTATATACCCACTATTTCAATATTAGTCACGCCCACTTACTATATATACCCACTATTTCAATATTAGTCATGCCCACTTACTGTATATACCCACTATTTCAATATTAGTCATGCCCACTTACTGTATATACCCACTATTTCAATATTAGTCATGTCCACTTACTATATATACCCACTATTTCAATATTAGCCATGCCCACTTACTATATATACCTCACTATTTCAATATTAGTCACGCCCACTTACTATATATACCCACTATTTCAATATTAGTCACGCCCACTTACTGTATATACCCACTATTTCAATATTAGTCATGCCCACTTACTGTATATACCCACTATTTCAATATTAGTCACGCCCACTTACTATATATACCCACTATTTCAATATTAGCCATGCCCACTTACTATATATACCCACTATTTCAATATTAGTCACGCCCACTTATTGTATATACCCACTATTTCAATATTAGTTACGCCCACTTACTATATATACCCACTATTTCAATATTAGTCACGCCCACTTACTGTATATACCCACTATTTCAATATTAGTCACGCCCACTTACTATATATACCCACTATTTCAATATTAGTCATGCCCACTTACTGTATATACCCACTATTTCAATATTAGTCACGCCCACTTACTATATATACCCACTATTTCAATATTAGTCACGCCCACTTACTATATATACCCACTATTTCAATATTAGTCATGCCCACTTACTGTATATACCCACTATTTCAATATTAGTTACGCCCACTTACTATATATACCCACTATTTCAATATTAGTTACGCCCACTTACTATATATACCTACTATTTCAATATTAGTCACGCCCACTTACTATATATACCCACTATTTCAATATTAGTCACGCCCACTTACTGTATATACCCACTATTTCAATATTAGTCACGCCCACTTACTATATATACCCACTATTTCAATATTAGTCACGTCCACTTACTATATATACCCACTATTTCAATATTAGTTACGCCCACTTACTATATATACCCACTATTTCAATATTAGTCACGCCCACTTACTGTATATACCCACTATTTCAATATTAGTCATGCCCACTTACTGTATATACACACTATTTCAATAATAGTCACGCCCACTTACTGTATATACCCACTATTTCAATATTAGTCACGCCCACTTACTATATATACCCACTATTTCAATATTAGTCATGTCCACTTACTGTATATACCCACTATTTCAATATTAGTCACGCCCACTTACTGTATATACCCACTATTTCAATATTAGTCACGCCCACTTATTGTATATACACACTATTTCAATATTAGTCACGCCCACTTACTGTATATACACACTATTTCAATAATAGTCACGCCCACTTACTGTATATACCCACTATTTCAATATTAGTCACGCCCACTTACTATATATACCCACTATTTCAATATTAGTCATGTCCACTTACTGTATATACCCACTATTTCAATATTAGTCACGCCCACTTACTATATATACCCACTATTTCAATATTAGTCACGCCCACTTACTATATATACCCACTATTTCAATATTTGTCACGTCCACTTACTGTAAATACCCACTATTTCAATATTAGTCACGCCCACTTACTATATATACCCACTATTTCAATATTAGTCATGCCCACTTACTGTATATACCCACTATTTCAATATTAGTCACACCCACTTACTGTATATACCCACTATTTCAATATTAGTCACGCCCACTTACTGTATATACCCACTATTTCAATATTAGTCACGTCCACTTACTGTATATACCCACTATTTCAATATTAGTCACACCCACTTACTATATATACCCACTATTTCAATATTAGTCATGCCCACTTACTGTATATACACACTATTTCAATAATAGTCACGCCCACTTACTGTATATACCCACTATTTCAATATTAGTCACGCCCACTTACTGTATATACCCACTATTTCAATATTAGTCACGTCCACTTACTGTATATACCCACTATTTCAATATTAGTCACGTCCACTTACTGTATATACCCACTATTTCAATATTAGTCACACCCACTTACTATATATACCCACTATTTCAATATTAGTCATGCCCACTTACTGTATATACCCACTATTTCAATAATAGTCACGCCCACTTACTGTATATACCCACTATTTCAATATTAGTCACGCCCACTTACTATATATACCCACTATTTCAATATTAGTCATGTCCACTTACTGTATATACCCACTATTTCAATATTAGTCACGCCCACTTACTATATATACCCACTATTTCAATATTAGTCACGCCCACTTACTATATATACCCACTATTTCAATATTTGTCACGTCCACTTACTGTAAATACCCACTATTTCAATATTAGTCACGCCCACTTACTGTATATACCCACTATTTCAATATTAGTCACGTCCACTTACTGTATATACCCACTATTTCAATATTAGTCATGTCCACTTACTGTATATACCCACTATTTCAATATTAGTCACGCCCACTTACTATATATACCCACTATTTCAATATTAGTCATGCCCACTTACTGTATATACCCACTATTTCAATATTAGTCATACCCACTTACTATATATACCCACTATTTCAATATTAGTCACGTCCACTTACTGTATATACCCACTATTTCAATATTAGTCATGCCCACTTACTATATATACCCACTATTTCAATATTAGTCATGCCCACTTACTATATATACCCACTATTTCAATATTAGTCATGCCCACTTACTGTATATACCCACTATTTCAATATTAGTCACGTCCACTTACTATATATACCCACTATTTCAATATTAGTCATACCCACTTACTGTATATACCCACTATTTCAATATTAGTCATGTCCACTTACTGTATATACCCACTATTTCAATATTAGTCATACCCACTTACTATATATACCCACTATTTCAATATTAGTCACGTCCACTTACTGTATATACCCACTATTTCAATATTAGTCATGCCCACTTACTATATATACCCACTATTTCAATATTAGTCATGCCCACTTACTGTATATACCCACTATTTCAATATTAGTCATGCCCACTTACTATATATACCCACTATTTCAATATTAGTCACGTCCACTTACTGTATATACCCACTATTTCAATATTAGTCATGTCCACTTACTGTATATACCCACTATTTCAATATTAGTCATGCCCACTTACTATATATACCCACTATTTCAATATTAGTCATGCCCACTTACTGTATATACCTACTATTTCAATATTAGTCACGCCCACTTACTGTATATACCCACTATTTCAATATTAGTCACACCCACTTACTATATATACCCACTATTTCAATATTAGTCATGCCCACTTACTGTATATACCCACTATTTCAATATTAGTCATACCCACTTATTGTATATACCCACTATTTCAATATTAGTCACGCCCACTTACTATATATACCCACTATTTCAATATTAGTCATGCCCACTTACTGTATATACCTACTATTTCAATATTAGTCACGCCCACTTACTGTATATACCCACTATTTCAATATTAGTCACACCCACTTACTATATATACCCACTATTTCAATAATAGTCACGTCCACTTACTATATATACCCACTATTTCAATAATAGTCACGTCCACTTACTGTATATACCCACTATTTCAATATTAGTCACGCCCACTTACTATATATACCCACTATTTCAATATTAGTCACGCCCACTTACTATATATACCCACTATTTCAATATTAGTCACGCCCACTTACTATATATACCCACTATTTCAATATTAGTCACGCCCACTTACTATATATACCCACTATTTCAATATTAGTCATGCCCACTTACTGTATATACCCACTATTTCAATAATAGTCACGCCCACTTACTATATATACCCACTATTTCAATATTAGTCACGCCCACTTACTATATATACCCACTATTTCAATATTAGTCACGCCCACTTACTATATATACCCACTATTTCAATATTAGTCACGCCCACTTACTATATATACCCACTATTTCAATATTAGTCACGCCCACTTACTATATATACCCACTATTTCAATATTAGTCACGCCCACTTACTATATATACCCACTATTTCAATATTAGTCACGCCCACTTACTATATATACCCACTATTTCAATATTAGTCACGCCCACTTACTATATATACCCACTATTTCAATATTAGTCATGCCCACTTACTGTATATACCTACTATTTCAATATTAGTCACGCCCACTTACTATATATACCCACTATTTCAATATTAGTCATGCCCACTTACTATATATACCCACTATTTCAATATTAGTCATGCCCACTTACTGTATATACCTACTATTTCAATATTAGTCACGCCCACTTACTGTATATACCCACTATTTCAATATTAGTCACACCCACTTACTATATATACCCACTATTTCAATATTAGTCATGCCCACTTACTGTATATACCCACTATTTCAATATTAGTCATACCCACTTATTGTATATACCCACTATTTCAATATTAGTCACGCCCACTTACTATATATACCCACTATTTCAATATTAGTCATGCCCACTTACTGTATATACCTACTATTTCAATATTAGTCACGCCCACTTACTGTATATACCCACTATTTCAATATTAGTCACACCCACTTACTATATATACCCACTATTTCAATATTAGTCACGCCCACTTACTATATATACCCACTATTTCAATATTAGTCACGCCCACTTACTATATATACCCACTATTTCAATATTAGTCACGCCCACTTACTATATATACCCACTATTTCAATATTAGTCACGTCCACTTACTATATATACCCACTATTTCAATATTAGTCATGCCCACTTACTGTATATACCCACTATTTCAATATTAGTCATACCCACTTATTGTATATACCCACTATTTCAATATTAGTCACGCCCACTTACTATATATACCCACTATTTCAATATTAGTCATGCCCACTTACTGTATATACCTACTATTTCAATATTAGTCACGCCCACTTACTGTATATACCCACTATTTCAATATTAGTCACACCCACTTACTATATATACCCACTATTTCAATAATAGTCACGTCCACTTACTATATATACCCACTATTTCAATAATAGTCACGTCCACTTACTGTATATACCCACTATTTCAATATTAGTCACGCCCACTTACTATATATACCCACTATTTCAATATTAGTCACGCCCACTTACTATATATACCCACTATTTCAATATTAGTCACGCCCACTTACTATATATACCCACTATTTCAATATTAGTCATGCCCACTTATTGTATATACACACTATTTCAATATTAGTCACGCCCACTTACTATATATACCCACTATTTCAATATTAGTCACGCCCACTTACTGTATATACCCACTATTTCAATATTAGTCACGCCCACTTACTATATATACCCACTATTTCAATATTAGTCATGCCCACTTACTGTATATACCCACTATTTCAATATTAGTCACGCCCACTTACTGTATATACCCACTATTTCAATATTAGTCACGCCCACTTATAGTATATACCCACTATTTCAATATTAGTCATGCCCACTTATTGTATATACCCACTATTTCAATATTAGTCACGCCCACTTACTGTATATACCCACTATTTCAATATTAGTCACGCCCACTTACTATATATACCCACTATTTCAATAATAGTCATACCCACTTATTGTATATACCCACTATTTCAATATTAGTCACGTCCACTTACTATATATACCCACTATTTCAATATTAGTCACGCCCACTTACTATATATACCTACTATTTCAATATTAGTCACTCCCACTTACTGTATATACCCACTATTTCAATATTAGTCACGCCCACTTACTATATATACCCACTATTTCAATATTAGTCACGCCCACTTACTGTATATACCCACTATTTCAATATTAGTCATGCCCACTTACTGTATATACCCATTATTTCAATATTAGTCACGCCCACTTACTATATATACCCACTATTTCAATATTAGTCATGCCCACTTACTATATATACCCACTATTTCAATATTAGTCACGCCCACTTACTGTATATACCCACTATTTCAATATTAGTCACGCCCACTTACTATATATATCCACTATTTCAATATTAGTCACGCCCACTTACTGTATATACCCACTATTTCAATATTAGTTACGCCCACTTACTATATATACCCACTATTTCAATATTAGTCATGCCCACTTACTGTATATACCCACTATTTCAATATTAGTCACGCCCACTTACTGTATATACCCACTATTTCAATATTAGTCACGCCCACTTACTGTATATACCCACTATTTCAATATTAGTCACGTCCACTTACTATATATACCCACTATTTCAATATTAGTCATGCCCACTTACTGTATATACCCACTATTTCAATATTAGTCACGCCCACTTACTATATATACCCACTATTTCAATATTAGTCACGCCCACTTACTGTATATACCCACTATTTCAATATTAGTCACTCCCACTTACTGTATATACCTACTATTTCAATATTAGTCACGTCCACTTACTATATATACCCACTATTTCAATATTAGTCATGCCCACTTACTATATATACCCACTATTTCAATATTAGTCACGCCCACTTACTGTATATACCCACTATTTCAATATTAGTCACTCCCACTTACTGTATATACCTACTATTTCAATATTAGTCACGTCCACTTACTGTATATACCTACTATTTCAATATTAGTCACGTCCACTTACTGTATATACCCACTATTTCAATATTAGTCACGTCCACTTACTGTATATACCCACTATTTCAATATTAGTCACGTCCACTTACTATATATACCTACTATTTCAATATTAGTCACTCCCACTTACTGTATATACCCACTATTTCAATATTAGTCACGCCCACTTACTATATATACCTACTATTTCAATATTAGTCATGCCCACTTACTGTATATACCCACTATTTCAATATTAGTCACGCCCACTTACTGTATATACCCACTATTTCAATATTAGTCATGCCCACTTACTGTATATACCTACTATTTCAATATTAGTCACGTCCACTTACTGTATATACCCACTATTTCAATATTAGTCACGTCCACTTACTGTATATACCCACTATTTCAATATTAGTCACGTCCACTTACTATATATACCCACTATTTCAATATTAGTCACGCCCACTTATAGTATATACCCACTATTTCAATATTAGTCACGCCCACTTACTATATATACCCACTATTTCAATATTAGTCACGCCCACTTACTGTATATACCCACTATTTCAATATTAGTCATACCCACTTACTGTATATACCCACTATTTCAATATTAGTCATGCCCACTTACTGTATATACCCACTATTTCAATATTAGTCACGCCCACTTACTATATATACCCACTATTTCAATATTAGTCACGCCCACTTACTGTATATACCCACTATTTCAATATTAGTCATACCCACTTACTGTATATACCCACTATTTCAATATTAGTCACGCCCACTTACTATATATACCCACTATTTCAATATTAGTCACGCCCACTTATAGTATATACCCACTATTTCAATATTAGTCACGCCCACTTACTATATATACCCACTATTTCAATATTAGTCACGCCCACTTACTGTATATACCCACTATTTCAATATTAGTCATACCCACTTACTGTATATACCCACTATTTCAATATTAGTCACGCCCACTTACTATATATACCCACTATTTCAATATTAGTCACGCCCACTTACTATATATACCCACTATTTCAATATTAGTCACGCCCACTTACTGTATATACCCACTATTTCAATATTAGTCATGCCCACTTACTGTATATACCCACTATTTCAATATTAGTCATGCCCACTTACTGTATATACCCACTATTTCAATATTAGTCACGCCCACTTACTGTATATACCCACTATTTCAATATTAGTCATGCCCACTTACTATATATACCCACTATTTCAATATTAGTCACGCCCACTTACTGTATATACCCACTATTTCAATATTAGTCATGCCCACTTACTGTATATACCTACTATTTCAATATTAGTCACGTCCACTTACTGTATATACCCACTATTTCAATATTAGTCACGTCCACTTACTGTATATACCCACTATTTCAATATTAGTCACGTCCACTTATAGTATATACCCACTATTTCAATATTAGTCATGCCCACTTACTGTATATACCCACTATTTCAATATTAGTCACGCCCACTTACTATATATACCCACTATTTCAATATTAGTCACGCCCACTTACTGTATATACCCACTATTTCAATATTAGTTACGCCCACTTACTATATATACCCACTATTTCAATATTAGTCATGCCCACTTACTGTATATACCCACTATTTCAATATTAGTCACGCCCACTTACTGTATATACCCACTATTTCAATATTAGTCACGCCCACTTACTGTATATACCCACTATTTCAATATTAGTCACGTCCACTTACTATATATACCCACTATTTCAATATTAGTCATGCCCACTTACTGTATATACCCACTATTTCAATATTAGTCACGCCCACTTACTATATATACCCACTATTTCAATATTAGTCACGCCCACTTACTGTATATACCCACTATTTCAATATTAGTCACTCCCACTTACTGTATATACCTACTATTTCAATATTAGTCACGTCCACTTACTATATATACCCACTATTTCAATATTAGTCATGCCCACTTACTATATATACCCACTATTTCAATATTAGTCACGCCCACTTACTGTATATACCCACTATTTCAATATTAGTCACTCCCACTTACTGTATATACCTACTATTTCAATATTAGTCACGTCCACTTACTGTATATACCTACTATTTCAATATTAGTCACGTCCACTTACTGTATATACCCACTATTTCAATATTAGTCACGTCCACTTACTGTATATACCCACTATTTCAATATTAGTCACGTCCACTTACTATATATACCTACTATTTCAATATTAGTCACTCCCACTTACTGTATATACCCACTATTTCAATATTAGTCACGCCCACTTACTATATATACCTACTATTTCAATATTAGTCATGCCCACTTACTGTATATACCCACTATTTCAATATTAGTCACGCCCACTTACTATATATACCTACTATTTCAATATTAGTCATGCCCACTTACTGTATATACCTACTATTTCAATATTAGTCACGTCCACTTACTGTATATACCCACTATTTCAATATTAGTCACGTCCACTTACTGTATATACCCACTATTTCAATATTAGTCACGCCCACTTATAGTATATACCCACTATTTCAATATTAGTCATGCCCACTTACTGTATATACCCACTATTTCAATATTAGTCACGCCCACTTACTATATATACCCACTATTTCAATATTAGTCACGCCCACTTACTGTATATACCCACTATTTCAATATTAGTTACGCCCACTTACTATATATACCCACTATTTCAATATTAGTCATGCCCACTTACTGTATATACCCACTATTTCAATATTAGTCACGCCCACTTACTGTATATACCCACTATTTCAATATTAGTCACGCCCACTTACTGTATATACCCACTATTTCAATATTAGTCACGTCCACTTACTATATATACCCACTATTTCAATATTAGTCATGCCCACTTACTGTATATACCCACTATTTCAATATTAGTCACGCCCACTTACTATATATACCCACTATTTCAATATTAGTCACGCCCACTTACTGTATATACCCACTATTTCAATATTAGTCACTCCCACTTACTGTATATACCTACTATTTCAATATTAGTCACGTCCACTTACTATATATACCCACTATTTCAATATTAGTCATGCCCACTTACTATATATACCCACTATTTCAATATTAGTCACGCCCACTTACTGTATATACCCACTATTTCAATATTAGTCACTCCCACTTACTGTATATACCTACTATTTCAATATTAGTCACGTCCACTTACTGTATATACCTACTATTTCAATATTAGTCACGTCCACTTACTGTATATACCCACTATTTCAATATTAGTCACGTCCACTTACTGTATATACCCACTATTTCAATATTAGTCACGTCCACTTACTATATATACCTACTATTTCAATATTAGTCACTCCCACTTACTGTATATACCCACTATTTCAATATTAGTCACGCCCACTTACTATATATACCTACTATTTCAATATTAGTCATGCCCACTTACTGTATATACCCACTATTTCAATATTAGTCACGCCCACTTACTGTATATACCCACTATTTCAATATTAGTCATGCCCACTTACTGTATATACCTACTATTTCAATATTAGTCACGTCCACTTACTGTATATACCCACTATTTCAATATTAGTCACGTCCACTTACTGTATATACCCACTATTTCAATATTAGTCACGTCCACTTACTATATATACCCACTATTTCAATATTAGTCACGCCCACTTATAGTATATACCCACTATTTCAATATTAGTCACGCCCACTTACTATATATACCCACTATTTCAATATTAGTCACGCCCACTTACTGTATATACCCACTATTTCAATATTAGTCATGCCCACTTACTATATATACCCACTATTTCAATATTAGTCACGCCCACTTACTGTATATACCCACTATTTCAATATTAGTCATGCCCACTTACTGTATATACCTACTATTTCAATATTAGTCACGTCCACTTACTGTATATACCCACTATTTCAATATTAGTCACGTCCACTTACTGTATATACCCACTATTTCAATATTAGTCACGTCCACTTACTATATATACCCACTATTTCAATATTAGTCACGCCCACTTATAGTATATACCCACTATTTCAATATTAGTCACGCCCACTTACTATATATACCCACTATTTCAATATTAGTCACGCCCACTTACTGTATATACCCACTATTTCAATATTAGTCATGCCCACTTATAGTATATACCCACTATTTCAATATTAGTCACGCCCACTTACTATATATACCCACTATTTCAATATTAGTCACGCCCACTTACTGTATATACCCACTATTTCAATATTAGTCATGCCCACTTATAGTATATACCCACTATTTCAATAATAGTCATGCCCACTTATTGTATATACCCACTATTTCAATATTAGTCACGCCCACTTACTGTATATACCCACTATTTCAATATTAGTCACGCCCACTTATAGTATATACCCACTATTTCAATATTAGTCACGCCCACTTACTGTATATACCCACTATTTCAATATTAGTCATGCCCACTTACTGTATATACCCACTATTTCAATATTAGTCACGCCCACTTACTGTATATACCCACTATTTCAATATTAGTCACGCCCACTTACTGTATATACCCACTATTTCAATATTAGTCATGCCCACTTACTATATATACCCACTATTTCAATATTAGTCATGCCCACTTACTGTATATACCCACTATTTCAATATTAGTCATGCCCACTTACTGTATATACCCACTATTTCAATATTAGTCACGCCCACTTACTGTATATACCCACTATTTCAATATTAGTCATGCCCACTTACTGTATATACCCACTATTTCAATATTAGTCACGCCCACTTACTGTATATACCCACTATTTCAATATTAGTCACGCCCACTTACTGTATATACCCACTATTTCAATATTAGTCATGCCCACTTACTATATATACCCACTATTTCAATATTAGTCATGCCCACTTACTGTATATACCCACTATTTCAATATTAGTCATGCCCACTTACTGTATATACCCACTATTTCAATATTAGTCACGTCCACTTACTATATATACCCACTATTTCAATATTAGTCACGCCCACTTACTGTATATACCCACTATTTCAATATTAGTCACGTCCACTTACTGTATATACCTACTATTTCAATATTAGTCATACCCACTTACTATATATACCCACTATTTCAATATTAGTCATGCCCACTTACTGTATATACACACTATTTCAATATTAGTCACGCCCACTTACTGTATATACCCACTATTTCAATATTAGTCACGCCCACTTATTGTATATACCCACTATTTCAATATTAGTCATGCCCACTTACTGTATATACACACTATTTCAATATTAGTCACGCCCACTTACTGTATATACCCACTATTTCAATATTAGTCACGTCCACTTACTGTATATACCTACTATTTCAATATTAGTCATACCCACTTACTATATATACCCACTATTTCAATATTAGTCATGCCCACTTACTGTATATACACACTATTTCAATATTAGTCACGCCCACTTACTGTATATACCCACTATTTCAATATTAGTCACGCCCACTTACTGTATATACCCACTATTTCAATATTAGTCACGCCCACTTATTGTATATACCCACTATTTCAATATTAGTCATGCCCACTTACTGTATATACCCACTATTTCAATATTAGTCACGCCCACTTACTGTATATACCCACTATTTCAATATTAGTCACGCCCACTTATTGTATATACCCACTATTTCAATATTAGTCACGCCCACTTACTGTATATACCCACTATTTCAATATTAGTCACGCCCACTTACTGTATATACCCACTATTTCAATATTAGTCACGCCCACTTACTGTATATACACACTATTTCAATATTAGTCATACCCACTTACTGTATATACCCACTATTTCAATATTAGTCATGCCCACTTACTGTATATACCCACTATTTCAATATTAGTCACGCCCACTTACTATATATACCCACTATTTCAATATTAGTCACGTCCACTTACTGTATATACCCACTATTTCAATATTAGTCACGCCCACTTACTATATATACCCACTATTTCAATATTAGTCATGCCCACTTACTATATATACCCACTATTTCAATATTAGTCATGCCCACTTACTGTATATACCCACTATTTCAATATTAGTCATGTCCACTTACTATATATACCCACTATTTCAATATTAGTCACGCCCACTTACTGTATATACCCACTATTTCAATATTAGTCACGCCCACTTACTATATATACCCACTATTTCAATATTAGTCACGCCCACTTATTGTATATACCCACTATTTCAATATTAGTCACGCCCACTTACTGTATATACCCACTATTTCAATATTAGTCATGCTCACTTATTGTATATACCCACTATTTCAATATTAGTCACGCCCACTTACTATATATACCCACTATTTCAATATTAGTCACGCCCACTTACTGTATATACCCACTATTTCAATATTAGTCACGCCCACTTACTATATATATCCACTATTTCAATATTAGTCATGCCCACTTACTGTATATACCCACTATTTCAATATTAGTCACGCCCACTTACTATATATACCCACTATTTCAATATTAGTCATGCCCACTTACTGTATATACCCACTATTTCAATATTAGTCACGCCCACTTACTATATATACCCACTATTTCAATATTAGTCACGCCCACTTACTGTATATACCCACTATTTCAATATTAGTCACGCCCACTTACTATATATACCCACTATTTCAATATTAGTCACGCCCACTTATTGTATATACCCACTATTTCAATATTAGTCATGCCCACTTACTGTATATACCCACTATTTCAATATTAGTCACGCCCACTTACTATATATACCCACTATTTCAATATTAGTCACGCCCACTTACTATATATACCCACTATTTCAATATTAGTCATGCCCACTTACTATATATACCCACTATTTCAATATTAGTCATGCCCACTTACTGTATATACCCACTATTTCAATATTAGTCACGCCCACTTACTGTATATACCCACTATTTCAATATTAGTCACGCCCACTTACTATATATACCCACTATTTCAATATTAGTCACGCCCACTTACTGTATATACCCACTATTTCAATATTAGTCACGCTCACTTACTGTATATACCCACTATTTCAATATTAGTCATGCCCACTTACTATATATACCCACTATTTCAATATTAGTCACGCCCACTTACTGTATATACCCACTATTTCAATATTAGTCACGCTCACTTACTGTATATACCCACTATTTCAATATTAGTCACGCCCACTTACTGTATATACCCACTATTTCAATATTAGTCACGCCCACTTACTATATATACCCACTATTTCAATATTAGTCACGCCCACTTACTGTATATACCCACTATTTCAATATTAGTCACGCTCACTTACTGTATATACCCACTATTTCAATATTAGTCATGCCCACTTACTATATATACCCACTATTTCAATATTAGTCACGCCCACTTACTGTATATACCCACTATTTCAATATTAGTCACTCCCACTTACTATATATACCCACTATTTCAATATTAGTCACGCTCACTTACTATATATACCCACTATTTCAATATTAGTCATGCCCACTTACTGTATATACCCACTATTTCAATATTAGTCACGCCCACTTACTGTATATACCCACTATTTCAATATTAGTCACGCTCACTTACTGTATATACCCACTATTTCAATATTAGTCATGCCCACTTACTATATATACCCACTATTTCAATATTAGTCACGCCCACTTACTGTATATACCCACTATTTCAATATTAGTCACTCCCACTTACTATATATACCCACTATTTCAATATTAGTCACTCCCACTTACTATATATACCCACTATTTCAATATTAGTCACGCCCACTTACTGTATATACCCACTATTTCAATATTAGTCATGCCCACTTACTATATATACCCACTATTTCAATATTAGTCATGCCCACTTATTGTATATACCCACTATTTCAATATTAGTCACGCCCACTTATTGTATATACCCACTATTTCAATATTAGTCACGCCCACTTACTGTATATACCCACTATTTCAATATTAGTCACGCCCACTTACTGTATATACCCACTATTTCAATATTAGTCACGCCCACTTACTGTATATACCCACTATTTCAATATTAGTCACGCCCACTTACTATATATACCCACTATTTCAATATTAGTCATGCCCACTTACTGTATATACCCACTATTTCAATATTAGTCATGCCCACTTACTGTATATACCCACTATTTCAATATTAGTCACGCCCACTTACTATATATACCCACTATTTCAATATTAGTCACGCCCACTTACTGTATATACCCACTATTTCAATATTAGTCATGCCCACTTATTGTATATACCCACTATTTCAATATTAGTCACGCCCACTTACTGTATATACCCACTATTTCAATATTAGTCATGCCCACTTACTGTATATACCCACTATTTCAATATTAGTCACGTCCACTTACTGTATATACCCACTATTTCAATATTAGTTACGCCCACTTACTATATATACCCACTATTTCAATATTAGTCATGTCCACTTACTATATATACCCACTATTTCAATATTAGTCACGCCCACTTACTATATATACCCACTATTTCAATATTAGTTACGCCCACTTACTATATATACCCACTATTTCAATATTAGTCATGTCCACTTACTATATATACCCACTATTTCAATATTAGTCACGCCCACTTACTATATATACCCACTATTTCAATATTAGTTACGCCCACTTACTATATATACCCACTATTTCAATATTAGTCACGCCCACTTACTGTATATACCCACTATTTCAATATTAGTTACGCCCACTTACTATATATACCCACTATTTCAATATTAGTCATGTCCACTTACTATATATACCCACTATTTCAATATTAGTCACGCCCACTTACTATATATACCCACTATTTCAATATTAGTTACGCCCACTTACTATATATACCCACTATTTCAATATTAGTCATGTCCACTTACTATATATACCCACTATTTCAATATTAGTCACGCCCACTTACTATATATACCCACTATTTCAATATTAGTTACGCCCACTTACTATATATACCCACTATTTCAATATTAGTCATGCCCACTTACTGTATATACCCACTATTTCAATATTAGTCACGCCCACTTACTATATATACCCACTATTTCAATATTAGTCACGCCCACTTACTATATATACCCACTATTTCAATATTAGTCACGCCCACTTACTATATATACCCACTATTTCAATATTAGTTACGCCCACTTACTATATATACCCACTATTTCAATATTAGTCATGCCCACTTATTGTATATACCCACTATTTCAATATTAGTCACGCCCACTTACTATATATACCCACTATTTCAATATTAGTTACGCCCACTTACTATATATACCCACTATTTCAATATTAGTCATACCCACTTACTATATATACCCACTATTTCAATATTAGTCATGTCCACTTACTGTATATACCCACTATTTCAATATTAGTCACGCCCACTTACTGTATATACCCACTATTTCAATATTAGTTACGCCCACTTACTATATATACCCACTATTTCAATATTAGTCATGCCCACTTATTGTATATACCCACTATTTCAATATTAGTCACGCCCACTTACTATATATACCCACTATTTCAATATTAGTTACGCCCACTTACTATATATACCCACTATTTCAATATTAGTCATGTCCACTTACTATATATACCCACTATTTCAATATTAGTCATGTCCACTTACTATATATACCCACTATTTCAATATTAGTCACGCCCACTTACTGTATATACCCACTATTTCAATATTAGTCACGCCCACTTACTGTATATACCCACTATTTCAATATTAGTCATGTCCACTTACTGTATATACCCACTATTTCAATATTAGTCACGCCCACTTACTGTATATACCCACTATTTCAATATTAGTCACGCCCACTTACTGTATATACCCACTATTTCAATATTAGTCACGCCCACTTACTGTATATACCCACTATTTCAATATTAGTCACGCCCACTTACTGTATATACCCACTATTTCAATATTAGTCACGCCCACTTACTGTATATACCCACTATTTCAATATTAGTCACGCCCACTTACTGTATATACCCACTATTTCAATATTAGTCACGCCCACTTACTGTATATACCCACTATTTCAATATTAGTCACGCCCACTTACTGTATATACCCACTATTTCAATATTAGTCACGCCCACTTACTGTATATACCCACTATTTCAATATTAGTCACGCCCACTTACTGTATATACCCACTATTTCAATATTAGTCACGCCCACTTAATGTATATACCCACTATTTCAATATTAGTCACGCCCACTTACTGTATATACCCACTATTTCAATATTAGTCATGCCCACTTACTGTATATACCCACTATTTCAATATTAGTCATGCCCACTTACTATATATACCCACTATTTCAATATTAGTCATGCCCACTTACTGTATATACCCACTATTTCAATATTAGTCACGCCCACTTACTGTATATACCCACTATTTCAATATTAGTCACGCCCACTTACTGTATATACCCACTATTTCAATATTAGTCACGCCCACTTACTATATATACCCACTATTTCAATATTAGTCACGCCCACTTACTATATATACCCACTATTTCAATATTAGTCACGCCCACTTATTGTATATACCCACTATTTCAATATTAGTCATACCCACTTACTGTATATACCCACTATTTCAATATTAGTCATGTCCACTTACTGTATATACCCACTATTTCAATATTAGTCACGCCCACTTACTATATATACACACTATTTCAATATTAGTCACGCCCACTTACTATATATACCCACTATTTCAATATTAGTCATGTCCACTTACTGTATATACCCACTATTTCAATATTAGTCATGTCCACTTACTATATATACCCACTATTTCAATATTAGTCATGTCCACTTACTATATATACCCACTATTTCAATATTAGTCATGTCCACTTACTGTATATACCCACTATTTCAATATTAGTCATGTCCACTTACTATATATACCCACTATTTCAATATTAGTCATGCCCACTTACTGTATATACCCACTATTTCAATATTAGTCATACCCACTTACTATATATACCCACTATTTCAATATTAGTCATGCCCACTTACTATATATACCCACTATTTCAATATTAGTCACGCCCACTTACTGTATATACCCACTATTTCAATATTAGTCACGCCCACTTACTGTATATACCCACTATTTCAATATTAGTTACGCCCACTTACTATATATACCCACTATTTCAATATTAGTTACGCCCACTTACTATATATACCCACTATTTCAATATTAGTCATACCCACTTACTATATATACCCACTATTTCAATATTAGTCATGTCCACTTACTGTATATACCCACTATTTCAATATTAGTCATGCCCACTTACTGTATATACCCACTATTTCAATATTAGTCATGCCCACTTACTGTATATACCCACTATTTCAATATTAGTCACGCCCACTTACTGTATATACCCACTATTTCAATATTAGTCATGCCCACTTATTGTATATACCCACTATTTCAATATTAGTCACGCCCACTTACTGTATATACCCACTATTTCAATATTAGTCACGCCCACTTACTGTATATACCCACTATTTCAATATTAGTTACGCCCACTTACTATATATACCCACTATTTCAATATTAGTTACGCCCACTTACTATATATACCCACTATTTCAATATTAGTCATGTCCACTTACTATATATACCCACTATTTCAATATTAGTCACGCCCACTTACTATATATACCCACTATTTCAATATTAGTCACGCCCACTTACTATATATACCCACTATTTCAATATTAGTTACGCCCACTTACTATATATACCCACTATTTCAATATTAGTCATGTCCACTTACTATATATACCCACTATTTCAATATTAGTCACGCCCACTTACTATATATACCCACTATTTCAATATTAGTTACGCCCACTTACTGTATATACCCACTATTTCAATATTAGTCATACCCACTTACTATATATACCCACTATTTCAATATTAGTCATGTCCACTTACTGTATATACCCACTATTTCAATATTAGTCACGCCCACTTACTATATATACCCACTATTTCAATATTAGTCACGCCCACGTAATGTATATACCCACTATTTCAATATTAGTCATACCCACTTACTATATATACCCACTATTTCAATATTAGTCATGTCCACTTACTGTATATACCCACTATTTCAATATTAGTCATACCCACTTACTATATATACCCACTATTTCAATATTAGTCACGCCCACTTACTGTATATACCCACTATTTCAATATTAGTCATGCCCACTTACTATATATACCCACTATTTCAATATTAGTCATGCCCACTTATTGTATATACCCACTATTTCAATATTAGTCACGCCCACTTACTGTATATACCCACTATTTCAATATTAGTCACGCCCACTTATTGTATATACCCACTATTTCAATATTAGTCACGCCCACTTACTGTATATACCCACTATTTCAATATTAGTCACGCCCACTTACTGTATATACCCACTATTTCAATATTAGTTACGCCCACTTACTATATATACCCACTATTTCAATATTAGTCACGCCCACTTATTGTATATACCCACTATTTCAATAATAGTCATGCCCACTTACTATATATACCCACTATTTCAATATTAGTCACGCCCACTTACTATATATACCCACTATTTCAATATTAGTCACGCCCACTTATTGTATATACCCACTATTTCAATATTAGTCACGCCCACTTATTGTATATACCCACTATTTCAATATTAGTCACGCCCACTTACTATATATACCCACTATTTCAATATTAGTCACGCCCACTTATTGTATATACCCACTATTTCAATATTAGTCACGCCCACTTACTATATATACCCACTATTTCAATATTAGTCACGCCCACTTATTGTATATACCCACTATTTCAATATTAGTCACGCCCACTTATTGTATATACCCACTATTTCAATATTAGTCACGCCCACTTATTGTATATACCCACTATTTCAATATTAGTCACGCCCACTTACTATATATACCCACTATTTCAATATTAGTCACGCCCACTTATTGTATATACCCACTATTTCAATATTAGTCACGCCCACTTATTGTATATACCCACTATTTCAATATTAGTCACGCCCACTTACTATATATACCCACTATTTCAATATTAGTCACGCCCACTTATTGTATATACCCACTATTTCAATATTAGTCACGCCCACTTACTGTATATACCCACTATTTCAATATTAGTCACGCCCACTTACTGTATATACCCACTATTTCAATATTAGTTACGCCCACTTACTATATATACCCACTATTTCAATATTAGTCACGCCCACTTATTGTATATACCCACTATTTCAATAATAGTCATGCCCACTTACTATATATACCCACTATTTCAATATTAGTCACGCCCACTTATAGTATATACCCACTATTTCAATATTAGTCATACCCACTTACTATATATACCCACTATTTCAATATTAGTCACGCCCACTTATTGTATATACCCACTATTTCAATATTAGTCATGCCCACTTACTGTATATACCCACTATTTCAATATTAGTTACGCCCACTTACTATATATACCCACTATTTCAATATTAGTCATGTCCACTTACTATATATACCCACTATTTCAATATTAGTCACGTCCACTTACTGTATATACCCACTATTTCAATATTAGTTACGCCCACTTACTATATATACCCACTATTTCAATATTAGTCACGCCCACTTATAGTATATACCCACTATTTCAATATTAGTCATGCCCACTTATTGTATATACCCACTATTTCAATATTAGTCACGCCCACTTACTGTATATACCCACTATTTCAATATTAGTCACGCCCACTTATTGTATATACCCACTATTTCAATATTAGTCACGCCCACTTATTGTATATACCCACTATTTCAATATTAGTTACGCCCACTTACTATATATACCCACTATTTCAATATTAGTCACGCCCACTTATTGTATATACCCACTATTTCAATATTAGTCACGCCCACTTACTGTATATACCCACTATTTCAATATTAGTTACGCCCACTTACTATATATACCCACTATTTCAATATTAGTCACGCCCACTTATAGTATATACCCACTATTTCAATATTAGTCATGCCCACTTATTGTATATACCCACTATTTCAATATTAGTCACGCCCACTTACTGTATATACCCACTATTTCAATATTAGTCACGCCCACTTATTGTATATACCCACTATTTCAATATTAGTCACGCCCACTTACTGTATATACCCACTATTTCAATATTAGTCACGCCCACTTACTATATATACCTCACTATTTCAATATTAGTCACGCCCACTTACTGTATATACCCACTATTTCAATATTAGTTACGCCCACTTACTATATATACCCACTATTTCAATATTAGTCACGCCCACTTATAGTATATACCCACTATTTCAATATTAGTCACGCCCACTTATAGTATATACCCACTATTTCAATATTAGTCACGCCCACTTACTATATATACCTCACTATTTCAATATTAGTCACGCCCACTTACTGTATATACCCACTATTTCAATATTAGTCATGCACACTTACTGTATATACCCACTATTTCAATATTAGTCACGCCCACTTATAGTATATACCCACTATTTCAATATTAGTCACGCCCACTTACTATATATACCTCACTATTTCAATATTAGTTACGCCCACTTACTATATATACACACTATTTCAATATTAGTCACGCCCACTTATTGTATATACCTACTATTTCAATATTAGTCACGCCCACTTAATGTATATACCCACTATTTCAATATTAGTCACGCCCACTTATAGTATATACCCACTATTTCAATATTAGTCACGCCCACGTAGTGTATATACCCACTATTTCAATATTAGTCACGCCCACTTACTATATATACCCACTATTTCAATATTAGTCACGCCCACTTATTGTATATACCTACTATTTCAATATTAGTCACGCCCACGTAGTGTATATACCCACTATTTCAATATTAGTCACGCCCACTTACTATATATACCCACTATTTCAATATTAGTCACGCCCACTTATTGTATATACCCACTATTTCAATATTAGTCATGCCCACTTACTGTATATACCCACTATTTCAATATTAGTCATGCCCACTTACTATATATACCCACTATTTCAATATTAGTCACGCCCACTTACTGTATATACCCACTATTTCAATATTAGTCACGCCCACTTACTATATATACCCACTATTTCAATATTAGTCATGCCCACTTATTGTATATACCCACTATTTCAATATTAGTCACGCCCACTTACTGTATACACCCACTATTTCAATATTAGTCACGCCCACTTACTGTATATACCCACTATTTCAATAATAGTCATGCCCACTTACTGTATATACCCACTATTTCAATATTAGTTACGCCCACTTACTGTATATACCCACTATTTCAATATTAGTCACGCCCACTTACTGTATATACCCACTATTTCAATATTAGTTACGCCCACTTACTGTATATACCCACTATTTCAATATTAGTCACGCCCACTTACTATATATACCCACTATTTCAATATTAGTCACGCCCACTTACTATATATACCCACTATTTCAATATTAGTCACGCCCACTTACTATATATACCCACTATTTCAATATTAGTCACGCCCACTTACTGTATATACCCACTATTTCAATATTAGTCACACCCACTTATTGTATATACCCACTATTTCAATATTAGCCATGCCCACTTACTATATATACCCACTATTTCAATATTAGTCACGCCCACTTATAGTATATACCTACTATTTCAATATTAGTCACGCCCACTTATTGTATATACCTACTATTTCAATATTAGTCACGCCCACTTATTGTATATACCCACTATTTCAATATTAGTCACGCCCACTTACTGTATATACCCACTATTTCAATATTAGTCACGCCCACTTACTATATATACCCACTATTTCAATATTAGTTACGCCCACTTACTGTATATACCCACTATTTCAATATTAGTCACGCCCACTTAATGTATATACCCACTATTTCAATATTAGTCACGCCCACTTACTGTATATACCCACTATTTCAATATTAGTCACGCCCACTTACTATATATACCCACTATTTCAATATTAGTCACACCCACTTATTGTATATACCCACTATTTCAATATTAGTCACGCCCACTTATTGTATATACCCACTATTTCAATATTAGTCACGCCCACTTAATGTATATACCCACTATTTCAATATTAGTCACGCCCACTTAATGTATATACCCACTATTTCAATATTAGTCACTCCCACTTATTGTATATACCCACTATTTCAATATTAGTTACGCCCACTTACTATATATACCCACTATTTCAATATTAGTCACGCCCACTTACTATATATACCTACTATTTCAATATTAGTCACGCCCACTTATTGTATATACCCACTATTTCAATATTAGTCACGCCCACTTAATGTATATACCCACTATTTCAATATTAGTCACGCCCACTTAATGTATATACCCACTATTTCAATATTAGTCACTCCCACTTATTGTATATACCCACTATTTCAATATTAGTTACGCCCACTTACTATATATACCCACTATTTCAATATTAGTCACGCCCACTTACTATATATACCTACTATTTCAATATTAGTCACGCCCACTTATTGTATATACCCACTATTTCAATATTAGTCACGCCCACTTACTGTATATACCCACTATTTCAATATTAGTCACGCCCACTTATTGTATATACCTACTATTTCAATATTAGTCACGCCCACTTAATGTATATACCCACTATTTCAATATTAGTCACGCCCACTTAATGTATATACCCACTATTTCAATATTAGTCACGCCCACTTACTGTATATACCCACTATTTCAATATTAGTTACGCCCACTTACTATATATACCCACTATTTCAATATTAGTCACGCCCACTTATAGTATATACCCACTATTTCAATATTAGTCATGCCCACTTATAGTATATACCCACTATTTCAATATTAGTCACGCCCACTTACTGTATATACCCACTATTTCAATATTAGTCACGCCCACTTATTGTATATACCCACTATTTCAATATTAGTCACGCCCACTTACTGTATATACCCACTATTTCAATATTAGTCACGCCCACTTACTATATATACCCACTATTTCAATATTAGTCATGCCCACTTATTGTATATACCCACTATTTCAATATTAGTCACGCCCACTTACTGTATATACCCACTATTTCAATATTAGTTACGCCCACTTACTATATATACCCACTATTTCAATATTAGTCATGCCCACTTACTGTATATACCCACTATTTCAATATTAGTCATGCCCACTTACTGTATATACCCACTATTTCAATATTAGTCATGCCCACTTACTATATATACCCACTATTTCAATATTAGTCACGCCCACTTACTGTATATACACACTATTTCAATATTAGTCATACCCACTTACTATATATACCCACTATTTCAATATTAGTCACGCCCACTTACTGTATATACCCACTATTTCAATATTAGTCATACCCACTTATTGTATATACCCACTATTTCAATATTAGTCATACCCACTTATTGTATATACCCACTATTTCAATATTAGTCACGCCCACTTATAGTATATACCCACTATTTCAATATTAGTCACGCCCACTTACTATATATAACCACTATTTCAATAATAGTCACGCCCACTTATAGTATATACCCACTATTTCAATATTAGTCATGCCCACTTACTATATATAACCACTATTTCAATAATAGTCACGCCCACTTACTATATATACCCACTATTTCAATATTAGTCACGCCCACTTATTGTATATACCCACTATTTCAATATTAGTCACGCCCACTTACTATATATACCCACTATTTCAATATTAGTCACGCCCACTTACTATATATACCCACTATTTCAATATTAGTCACGCCCACTTACTATATATACCCACTATTTCAATATTAGTCACGCCCACTTATAGTATATACCCACTATTTCAATATTAGTCACGCCCACTTATAGTATATACCCACTATTTCAATATTAGTCACGCCCACTTATAGTATATACCCACTATTTCAATATTAGTCACGCCCACTTATAGTATATACCCACTATTTCAATATTAGTCACGCCCACTTATAGTATATACCCACTATTTCAATATTAGTCATGCCCACTTACTGTATATACCCACTATTTCAATATTAGTCATGCCCACTTACTATATATACCCACTATTTCAATAATAGTCACGCCCACTTACTGTATATACCTATTGTTTCAATAATAGTCACGCCCACTTACTGTATATACCCACTATTTCAATATTAGTCACGCCCACTTACTATATATACCCACTATTTCAATATTAGTCACGCCCACTTACTGTATATACCCACTATTTCAATATTAGTCACGCCCACTTACTATATATACCCACTATTTCAATATTAGTCACACCCACTTATTGTATATACCCACTATTTCAATATTAGTCATGCCCACTTACTGTATATACCTACTATTTCAATATTAGTCACGCCCACTTACTGTATATACCCACTATTTCAATATTAGTCACGCCCACTTAATGTATATACCCACTATTTCAATATTAGTCACGCCCACTTAATGTATATACCCACTATTTCAATATTAGTCACTCCCACTTATTGTATATACCCACTATTTCAATATTAGTTACGCCCACTTACTATATATACCCACTATTTCAATATTAGTCACGCCCACTTATAGTATATACCTACTATTTCAATATTAGTCACGCCCACTTATTGTATATACCCACTATTTCAATATTAGTCATGCCCACTTACTGTATATACCCACTATTTCAATATTAGTCACTCCCACTTACTGTATATACCCACTATTTCAATATTAGTCACGCCCACTTACTATATATACCCACTATTTCAATATTAGTCACGCCCACTTATTGTATATACCCACTATTTCAATATTAGTCACGCCCACTTACTGTATATACCCACTATTTCAATATTAGTCACGCCCACTTATTGTATATACCTACTATTTCAATATTAGTCACGCCCACTTAATGTATATACCCACTATTTCAATATTAGTCACGCCCACTTAATGTATATACCCACTATTTCAATATTAGTCACGCCCACTTACTGTATATACCCACTATTTCAATATTAGTTACGCCCACTTACTATATATACCCACTATTTCAATATTAGTCACGCCCACTTATAGTATATACCCACTATTTCAATATTAGTCATGCCCACTTACTGTATATACCCACTATTTCAATATTAGTTACGCCCACTTACTATATATACCCACTATTTCAATAATAGTCATGCCCACTTATAGTATATACCCACTATTTCAATATTAGTCATGCCCACTTACTGTATATACCCACTATTTCAATATTAGTTACGCCCACTTACTATATATACCCACTATTTCAATATTAGTCACGCCCACTTATAGTATATACCCACTATTTCAATATTAGTCATGTCCACTTACTGTATATACCCACTATTTCAATATTATTCATGCCCACTTACTATATATACCCACTATTTCAATATTAGTCATGCCCACTTACTGTATATACCCACTATTTCAATATTAGTTACGCCCACTTACTATATATACCCACTATTTCAATAATAGTCATGCCCACTTATAGTATATACCCACTATTTCAATATTAGTCATGCCCACTTACTGTATATACCCACTATTTCAATATTAGTTACGCCCACTTACTATATATACCCACTATTTCAATATTAGTCACGCCCACTTATAGTATATACCCACTATTTCAATATTAGTCATGCCCACTTACTATATATACCCACTATTTCAATATTAGTCACGCCCACTTATTGTATATACCCACTATTTCAATATTAGTCACGCCCACTTACTATATATACCCACTATTTCAATATTAGTCATGCCCACTTACTGTATATACCCACTATTTCAATATTAGTTACGCCCACTTACTATATATACCCACTATTTCAATATTAGTCATGCCCACTTACTGTATATACCCACTATTTCAATATTAGTCACGCCCACTTACTATATATACCCACTATTTCAATATTAGTCATGCCCACTTATTGTATATACCCACTATTTCAATATTAGTCATACCCACTTATTGTATATACCCACTATTTCAATATTAGTCACGCCCACTTATAGTATATACCCACTATTTCAATATTAGTCACGCCCACTTACTATATATACCCACTATTTCAATATTAGTCACGTCCACTTACTGTATATAACCACTATTTCAATATTAGTCACGCCCACTTACTGTATATACCCACTATTTCAATAATAGTCACGCCCACTTACTGTATATAACCACTATTTCAATATTAGTCACGCCCACTTACTGTATATACCCACTATTTCAATAATAGTCACGCCCACTTATAGTATATACCCACTATTTCAATATTAGTCATGCCCACTTACTATATATAACCACTATTTCAATAATAGTCACGCCCACTTACTATATATACCCACTATTTCAATATTAGTCACGCCCACTTATTGTATATACCCACTATTTCAATATTAGTCACGCCCACTTACTATATATACCCACTATTTCAATATTAGTCACGCCCACTTACTATATATACCCACTATTTCAATATTAGTCACGCCCACTTACTATATATACCCACTATTTCAATATTAGTCACGCCCACTTATAGTATATACCCACTATTTCAATATTAGTCACGCCCACTTATAGTATATACCCACTATTTCAATATTAGTCACGCCCACTTATAGTATATACCCACTATTTCAATATTAGTCACGCCCACTTATAGTATATACCCACTATTTCAATATTAGTCACGCCCACTTATAGTATATACCCACTATTTCAATATTAGTCATGCCCACTTACTGTATATACCCACTATTTCAATATTAGTCACGCCCACTTACTGTATATACCCACTATTTCAATATTAGTCACGCCCACTCACTGTATATACCCACTATTTCAATATTAGTCACTCCCACTTATTGTATATACCCACTATTTCAATATTAGTCATGCCCACTTACTATATATACCCACTATTTCAATATTAGTCACGCCCACTTACTGTATATACCCACTATTTCAATATTAGTCATGCCCACTTACTATATATACCCACTATTTCAATATTAGTCACTCCCACTTATTGTATATACCCACTATTTCAATAATAGTCACGCCCACTTACTATATATACCCACTATTTCAATATTAGTCACGCCCACTTACTGTATATACCCACTATTTCAATATTAGTCACGCCCACTTACTATATATACCCACTATTTCAATATTAGTCATGCCCACTTACTATATATACCCACTATTTCAATATTAGTCACGCCCACTTACTATATATACCCACTATTTCAATATTAGTCACGCCCACTTACTATATATACCCACTATTTCAATATTAGTCACGCCCACTTACTGTATATACCCACTATTTCAATATTAGTCACGCCCACTTACTATATATACCCACTATTTCAATATTAGTCATGCCCACTTACTATATATACCCACTATTTCAATATTAGTCACGCCCACTTACTATATATACCCACTATTTCAATATTAGTCATGCCCACTTACTGTATATACCCACTATTTCAATATTAGTCACTCCCACTTACTGTATATACCCACTATTTCAATATTAGTCATGCCCACTTACTGTATATACCCACTATTTCAATATTAGTCACGCCCACTTACTGTATATACCCACTATTTCAATATTAGTCACACCCACTTACTGTATATACCCACTATTTCAATATTAGTCACACCCACTTACTATATATATCCACTATTTCAATATTAGTCACTCCCACTTACTATATATACCCACTATTTCAATATTAGTCACGCCCACTTACTATATATACACACTATTTCAATATTAGTCACGCCCACTTACTGTATATACCCACTATTTCAATATTAGTCATGTCCACTTACTGTATATACCCACTATTTCAATATTAGTCACGCCCACTTACTATATATACCCACTATTTCAATATTAGTCACGCCCACTTACTGTATATACCCACTATTTCAATATTAGTCATGCCCACTTACTATATATACCCACTATTTCAATATTAGTCATGCCCACTTACTATATATACCCACTATTTCAATATTAGTCACGCCCACTTACTATATATACCCACTATTTCAATATTAGTCATGCCCACGTAGTGTATATACCCACTATTTCAATATTAGTCACGCCCACTTACTGTATATACCCACTATTTCAATATTAGTCACGCCCACTTATTGTATATACCCACTATTTCAATATTAGTCACGCCCACTTACAATATATACCCACTATTTCAATATTAGTCACGCCCACGTAGTGTATATACCCACTATTTCAATATTAGTCACGCCCACTTACTGTATATACCCACTATTTCAATATTAGTCATGTCCACTTACTATATATACCCACTATTTCAATATTAGTCACGCCCACTTATAGTATATACCCACTATTTCAATATTAGTCACACCCACTTACTATATATACCCACTATTTCAATATTAGTCACGCCCACTTATTGTATATACCCACTATTTCAATATTAGTCATGCTCACTTATTGTATATACCCACTATTTCAATATTAGTCACGCCCACTTATAGTATATACCCACTATTTCAATATTAGTCACGCCCACTTACTATATATACCCACTATTTCAATAATAGTCACGCCCACTTACTATATATACCCACTATTTCAATATTAGTCATGCCCACTTACTATATATACCCACTATTTCAATATTAGTCACGCCCACTTAATGTATATACCCATTGTTTCAATAATAGTCACGCCTACTTAATGTATATACCCACTATTATGTAATCGCTAGCCACGCTAACTTATCAGTTGAATGCAAAATGCAATAAGCTAGCCACGTCCACTGTATACATGTAATCGCTTGCCACTCCCACACACACGCCCACATGTAATAGACACACGACAATAACACAGCTAGTATCCACGCCCATTCACCGTATAGAAACACCCACTAGCATATGTAAACGTGTGACGTACACTCATATTACAACTATTTACATACGATAACTATTAACTCCCACCCGTTGTATGTCTTTATCCTATCCTATCACTCGCCATTTAGCCATCTAGCCACTCTCGATAGCACACCACACACCCCTATATTTCTAAGCCACACCTACTGATATTAAATATATGACCACTCTCTTCCTAATCCTCCCTAGGATATAAATGCCATCGTACAATATACCTACACAAATATCAAATACAGATACACACACAATTAAAATAGCCACGCCCATGCAATGAACAAGAATGACATTCTAAACTAATACATTCACGACGATGACGTCTAATACTAGATGTTTGTGTTGTTACCGTTTTATTAAGGTTTGAGCGGCTACAACTGCCTGGATGGGCGTGCCAAAACCTCCGACTTCTACCAGGCGTGCAACACGTTCTTGTTGACCTTGAGTAACCTGATGTTTATCCCTTCCATGGGTGTCGCTATCTACCGGCATTGCTATACCGAGGCGACCATCTACATGTTCAATTTGCTGGCCTCCACGGTAGGTGTTTACGAAAACATTCGTAATGAGCGTGGTTATCCTACCCGTTCTATTGCGACGAGTAAAACTCCTTAAATCCAACTAATCATATGTTATGAAGGTGTTATAGACTAGATGCATTCATTGCAGTAACGTCCCCTTACAGAGTTTGATAAGAATCTATTAATAAAACACATTAAATTTATTATTAGTGTTTCCTGTGCTATCAAATTATTAATTAACCACGCCTAAACCATGCCTTAACCACGCCTTAACCACGCCTTAACCACGCCTTAACCACGCCTTAACCACGCCTTAACCACGCCTCAACCACGCCTTAACCACGCCTTAACCACGCAACCCTTACACCACTAAACCACGCGTATCCTGCAGTTCTATCATGCCTGCGATATCAAATTAGAGACATCGCATCACCTCTGCATATTCGATTACGAATTGTTGATATATTCTGATTATTACACTACGATGATGGCTCTTCTAGCTACTGCTTGTTCTGTGAGTCGTATCAATGCAGATCTCAGGTATTGCGTATTCGTCAGCATGTCTGTGATTACCGCATACAATGTCAGGTTTGTATCTCATCAGATGCGTTCTTATTGTTATTAGTAATGAGCAGAGTGATTAGACGTTTTTATCTTACTTTCCATTCTTATCTTACTCTCTATTCTTATCTTACTTTCCTTTCTTATCTTACTCTCTATTCTTATCTTACTTTCCTTTCTTATCTTACTCTCTATTCTTATCTTACTTTCCTTTTTTATCTTACTCTCTATTCTTATCTTACTTTCCTTTCTTATCTTACTCTCTATTCTTATCTTACTTTCCTTTCTTATCTTACTCTCTATTCTTATCTTACTTTCCTTTCTTATCTTACTCTCTATTCTTATCTTACTTTCCTTTCTTATCTTACTCTCTATTCTTATCTTACTTTCCTTTTTTATCTTACTCTCTATTCTTATCTTACTTTCCTTTCTTATCTTACTCTCTATTCTTATCTTACTTTCCTTTCTTATCTTACTCTCTATTCTTATCTTACTTTCCTTTCTTATCTTACTCTCTATTCTTATCTTACTTTCCTTTTTTATCTTACTCTCTATTCTTATCTTACTTTCCTTTCTTATCTTACTCTCTATTCTTATCTTACTTTCCTTTCTTATCTTACTCTCTATTCTTATCTTACTTTCCTTTTTTATCTTACTCTCTATTCTTATCTTACTTTCCTTTCTTATCTTACTCTCTATTCTTATCTTACTTTCCTTTCTTATCTTACTCTCTATTCTTATCTTACTTTCCTTTCTTATCTTACTCTCTATTCTTATCTTACTTTCCTTTCTTATCTTACACTCCATTCCTATCTTGCTCTCCAATTTTTATCATGCTTATCATTCTTATCTTAATCTCCATTATGATCTAATCTCCATTATTATCTTACTCTCTATTCTTATTTTACTTTCCTTTCTTATCTTACTCTTCATTCTCATCTTACTCTTCTTTATTATCTTACTTTATATTCATATTTTATTTGTAATTCTCATCTTACACTCCATCCTTATCACTCTTCTTATATTTACATTGTTCTATACATACTCAAATCTTAAATATTTAAATCTCTTTAAGGAATGAATGTTGCATACAAATGTTCAAAAAAAAAGTATTGAAAATTATTATTAATTATAATTATAAAATTATTAACTATTGCACGAATGCATTTGAATACGCGTGAATATTAATGAATACACGAATATACTTTCCATTAAACTAAAAGCTACTTAAGTGTTTTTAAATCAATATATTTTAGTAAACAAATGAATATAATGTTGAATAATATTTATATAATCAACTTTTTGAAATCGCATTATTAATATATTAATTATTAACATAAATCACTAATACTGAATATGTTTGAATTCAACACGTCTGTGTGCGTCGCAGGTGGAATCGAGGCGATATGGTTACCTTCCTGGTTTCGTTGAATGTCGGCATTATAATGATGTTTATGAGCTGGGTTAGAAAACGCTGCGTTATATCAGCATTATATTATCATTATATCAGCATTATATCATCATTATATGAACATTATATCAGCATTATATCAGCATAATATTAGCATTATATCATCATTATATTATCATTATATCAGCATTTAATTATCATTATATCAGCATTATATCAGCATTATATCAGCATTATATCAGCATTATATCAGTATTATATCAGCATTATATTATCATTATATCATCATTATATGAACATTATATCAGCATTATATCAGCATTATATTAGCATTATATCATCATTATATTATCATTATATCAGCATTATATTATCATTATATCAGCATTATATCAGCATTATATCAGCATTATATTATCATTATATCAGCATCATATCATCATTATATCATCATTATATCAGCATTATATCAGCATTATATCAGCATTATATCAGCATCATATCATCATTATATCAGCATTATATCAGCATTATATCGGCATTATATCGGCATTATATCAGCATTATATCAGCATCATATCAGCATTATATTAGCATTATATCATCATTATATCAGCATTATATCAGCATTATATTAGCATTATATCATCATTATATCAGCATTATATCAGCATTATATCAGCATTATATCAGCATTATATCAGCATTATATTAGCATTATATCATCATTATATCAGCATTATATCAGCATTATATCAGCATTATATTAGCATTATATTAGCATTATATCATCATTATATCAGCATTATATCAGCATTATATCAGCATTATATCAGCATTATATCAGCATTATATCAGCATTATATCAGCATTATATTAGCATTATATCATCATTATATCAGCATTATATCAGCATTATATTAGCATTATATCATCATTATATCAGCATTATATCAGCATTATATCAGCATTATATCATCATTATATCAGCATTATATCAGCATTATATCAGCATTATATTAGCATTATATCATCATTATATCAGCATTATATCAGCATTATATCAGCATTATATCAGCATTATATTAGCGTCATTGAAATATTATAGCAGCATTATAGCAGCATTATAGCAGCATTATATCAGCATTATATTATGTTTATTGTAACATCACATTTGTATTATATCAGGATTACAATACAAGTAAAGGATATACTATGGCTATGGTAGATTTAATGTAGGTTTAAAGTACAAATATAATAGAATATAGTAGGGATATAATAAGTTTAGAGTAATGATAGTATAGGGTTATAATAGTCATATAGCATAATCAGCGTAGGGTATGAGTACGTATATAGTATGGTTATAATATTCACATAGTATGGTTATAATATTCACATAGTAGAGTTTGAAAACGGCTAGATTATATTTTAAATATTCATATAGTTGGAACAGAGTAAATATATCTTTATAATAATTAACGTATAATTCAATATTAATTAATTACGGATTCAAATAAGCCTAAATATATATAATCAGATATATGTCCCACTATAATTCCTTCTTTTTATTTACTTACAAATATTTACGATCTTCATTTTCTAATTGCAAATTTATTCACTTATCTATAATTATTATGCAAACTTAAACATTTTAATAATCTTTGTTATAATCTTTGTTACGCTATGGTAATTCGCCAGGGAGCCTACATGCTCAAATTTAAGAAACTCTATCCTCCGATCCATATCTACAAACGTCGTCTGGTGCCCGGGTCTATGTTGGCGATTTTCGGCATGTGTTTGTTCTTCTTCAGTATCGAGGGCATCTACTACGTTCTGATACATAGGTTGTATAGTGTGTTGTATGGTGTGTTGGTGTAGATGATGCCCGCATAGTAAATGCATTGCTATTAGGATATACAGGATAAGTTGGAGGTATGTTTCTAAACTTACCTAAACTGTAGATTAGAGAAGTCGGAATAAATCTGACTTTCATATTACGACGGTTCAACGTAGCCCCTATATCAACTAGGTTACGCCCCTTTATTCACTAGGTTACGCCCCTTTATACACTAGGTTACGCCCCTTTATACACTAGGTTACGCCCCTTTATACACTAGGTTACGCCCCTTTACACACTAGGTTACGCCCCTTTATACACTAGGTTACGCCCCTTTATACACTAGGTTACGCCCCTTTATACACTAGGTTACGCCCCTTTAATATCTAGGACACACCCTTTATTAATTAGGACACGCCCCTTTTCCATTTGTGTCACGCCCATTTATTTGCGAGGTACGCTCTATCCACCCATAGACTATCAATCCAAAGCCTTCGTAATTAACAATGCCAACCCTGAACAGTATATGGCACGTTATCATCGCCAGTTCCTGTTGTTTCGTGTTGCCCGGAAGGAAATCGCAATTTGGCATCGACATCAACGATAACGGTTTGGGGTGTATATATGAATTGCGATTTGCATGTATACACTATCTAGACAGTCGGCGTAAGTGGTTGGCATTGATGAGTTGATGATAATATTTACACAACTACTATCGGTATATAAATCCAACGAATACCGTTAATTAGGTTAAATTCGTTTATATCATTAATTATTCTTTTTATATTTGTACGAAAGGTTTGCAGGCAATTCTTTTAAGAATTACTTCGCTTCGTGATATAGAATACAGTACGCAAACATTCCTAGATTTCGACGACAAACTTAGCAAATACCAGTACTCGAAACTCTACAAGATCCCCGAGCTGGTATTGACCACGTCTAAAAATAAGCTATTATACAATATCGACGAGCCCACCGGCAACTCGACAAAATCCACAAACGGAATGCCGTCCGCGATTAGGTTCGACAACGCCAGTTTTGAAACCTACCACACGAGGAAATCGCCATCTCGGGATTCCTCGGCCAATTCGCTGGTAACCCGAGGCACGGCGGGTTCATCGCAAACGCAGACGCCGTACGGTTCTATCGGACCTCGATACCCGAACCACCCGCCCGTCAACGGATCCACGCAGCCGGGGGAGAGGAGGATCAAGAAGCAATTGCTTTCCATCAACTTTTCGAAAATCGGACAATCCGAAATCGACTTATTACGTAAGCACACGTGATCACGAAACGCCCGCCACACTAGTTTTTGGGTACGCGCGTTCGAGGAATACTTTCTCGTATCGGATGAATTAACGGTGAAACATTAAGCAGAAGAAAACGTGGACTCATGCCTAGACAACCACTGAGGCATTCAAGAATCTCTTCAGTAAACTTATATTTTTTATACATTTAGTTTTCAATTAACAATATTTAATCGATGGATATTATTTGTTTTGCATTATTAGATATATATGTAAAATAGATGGACACGCATCACTGAATATGAAAACACCTTTTTCTCCTTCGTTTCTTTTAGTAATTCGGAGTTAAATAGTTTTGAGTTTACAAAGTTAAAATATATATTTCGTTTATGGTATCGAGAAATATTATATGATTTGCAGTAGATAGATAATTTCATATTCATCTATTTAAGTATACATCACGGTTGTATATTGAAAGAATTATGCAGTTTTTAGAAATTTAATAAATATTAATAATTTAATATATATATTATAGCCATAATAAATATATATATTTAGATAAATGAATTTAGAAGTTGGAAATGGAATTATATTCAAAAACATAATACTTGAATAGTTGAACTCGATATAAGTATAGGAATTTAAAATGATATCAGAAACACATAATTTCGTTGTATTTAATTCGGGTCAATAACGAAAGATTTTAACTACATTTTATTTAGGTAAGAACGTGACGTAATTGATAGCATGTAATCGAGGTCAGAAATTAAAGAATTCGGTAGCGATTTCATTAATATCGTCTCTTCGCTTCTCTTCCGCCGTGTTTATGAAACTCTCCGTCCAGAAGCGTTTGAAGTTCTTTACACGTAAAAGCATGCAAGCGGAGAATTCGACGACTGCGATGAAACCATTGTGATCCTGTAGTAAGGGTTAAAGGGTTAAAAGAGGTGTAGTGAGTTATTGGAGTTTTAGGCTTTGTCATATGTTAAGAGAGATAGTGATAAGTATTAATTTTATGTAAAGAGAGATAGTGATAAGTGTTAAGTGTTAATCTTATGTAAAGAGAGATAGTGATAAGTGTTAATCTTATGTAAAGAGAGATAGTGATGAAGGTAATCTTATGTAAAGAGAGATAATGATGAGTGTTAAGAGAGATTTAGTGTGGTATTTAAGTTATATATATATATAATATATATATATATATATATATATATATATATATATATATATATATATATATATATATATAGGGTAACGTAATAGTATAGAATTAAGTGGTGGATTTGAATTTCAGAGATTAGTACAACTTACATGGATCACGCTACCTTCTAACGGCTATTGATTATGTTGTCCAGGTTTTAATTAAAATTGATTAAGATCCCGCACATTAATTTAACTCTCATATATATATTTGTATGAGACTTATTTTGTAGCCCAGCCAGAATATTAAACTACAACAGTGCAAAGGTATACCAAGCATGCGTATTTATTAGAAACGCTTTATCATTGCGAGGCAGTTTAATAGATGAGAATATGATACTAAGAAGATATTTGAAATAGAATCAATAATATATTTTGAAATTATCTCTACTGATCCTAATACAGAAATGTACGAGTTTGTTATATAACAGATTACAAAATTGTATTAAGTGATTGAAAATGAAATATCATTCAGCTTCAAAAGAAAATATCATAATACTCTGATTTTGACATTACCTCAGCACGGAAATCACAGGGATATAAAACTTAGCTTTGTAAAAACCATCTACAAAAATAAGATTACGTTGATAACAATTAAAAATATTATATGTAATGGTACTCTGGTGTAAATATAAAATAATAATATTGAAAATAGTGTCTACAAAAAGATAAAACCACTATAAATATGAAATAAATACAAATGATGATAATATTAAGATGTAAATAATCAAAAATATAAAGAAAATCATTATATTTAGATGTACTAAGAATTTGCTGATAGCCAACGATAAGTAAGATTAATAAAGATATGATATCGTAATAAACTTGAAATAAAATTAAATAATATAAATTAAAAAGGGTGAAATACATATAAATGTATAGAAAAATAAATTGATTAATTGTATAATTAATACGTGAACATAATAATATAAAATTAAACAGAAGTATTTCTAAGTTTATGTAATAACCTATTATAATAAATGTTACTATTAGTTACATTATATTATCAACTAGAAACACAAATATGTTAAAGTTAGTTTATCATATCATAATGGGAATTAAAACTATTTTAATGTAATCTTAATCAAACCACTGTTTATGAAAATGAAATATATTTTTTGAAATTATTTAGTTTATATCATCGCAAGCAATTCTGGTTATGATTTAGTTCTCTCTTTAGATAATAAATATATTTACTTGTGGCGATTCACTTCAACATGCGTTCGTAATTCATAAATTAGATGGATTAATTTAATATTTAATAATTATGTAGAATGCATTTGTCGGACATATTATAAGAGGGCAATTTTTTAAAATATAAATATAATATTCTATAACTAATTTTATATAGATTTATTCTATAAATCTATGTAAATAAAGAATTAATGATTAACAGTTTAGTTACTTATAAATTAATTTCATGATATAAATTATATCATGAACAATTTATTTTTTAACTACTATTTATAGATTACATAACAAATATATTTATTCTGCATATATTGTGTATTTAAAAATGTATTATATAACCTCAAGTAACTCAAAATGTTGATTATGTAAACCTCTACGTTATGATCATGAATAATATAAAAGGTAAATATTGTAAATAATTTCAATTTAGTTGAACGAGAATAAAAGTTTACCAACATGGTTTCTTTGGTGGGTGATATTAAATGCGGTTTGGTAATCTCCCAGATATACATAGCGAGGCTACTAAAAACGCAATTGCCTAAGGATCACGAATTTAGAAAATATATCGAGTTTTCGAATTTATATCTGCCAAACTATCGAATATAAATGAAATATTAATTTAATATTTGATATTTTACTTTATAACGAAACATCATCGTAACCTATTTTAATCTAACGGATAATGAGCGTGTGTTATGCTAGTAATATTCAAGTGTGGAATAATGAATTTAATGGTGGGAAATGTAACGCATTTACGGATTTACGGTGATATTTGTTAATTATTGTCTTACATCAGATAAATAGATGATGAAATGTCAGTTCTTTTCGATGAGACATGTATGTTATACTAAAACAAATACAATCTATAGATGATGAGTTTTAAATAGCTTTGTTTTCGTAATAATATTAACGCCGCCAATGATATTATGAATATGTAATTATATCAATGTGATCATATTTAATGTTAGAAACAACTTCAACTTACATAATTAAGTAAAAGGGAGGATATATGATATCATGTGTAACATAAACCTTATATCCTTCGGTTAATCATAATTTCGTAACTTACCATACCCTGATTTCTTGGCGGGGATGACATAAGAATGCTTCTTGTAATTTATAATTTTTGAAAAAGGAGTCAAGAAGATTCAAGAACAATTTAAGGAAATTCAAGATAAATTTCATTTAAAATGTTTTCAATGACTGGTATATTTTTAGAACCAAATTAAATCTCATATTTTTAGAGAATCTTAATGAATGATACATGTTGTGTTAAAAATCAGATAAATACATTATTTTTTTATATCACGGATTTTATTCACAACTAAAATGTTATCTTATAGATATGATATTACAGATGTGAGCTTAACGCTGCAATTTTCGATGCATTTCATATTGTGTTTGTTATTTGTACTTTATTATTTGTACTTGGTTATTAAATCAAGTAATCCAATCAAACTATATCATTTTTGTAATAATTGTATCAGATAATAGTTTATATATTATACAAAATAAAGCATACATATATATATATACTAAAATCTGTTAATATATGTGGGATTTATATTAAGTATATATTTGATACAATCGATAATTGGTAGATTTTATTATACTCTAGTAGTACATCAAACCTATTGGGATGGTATTGTATTGGGATGGTATTGTACGAAATTATTAATTTATTAAATAATCTATGATATATATATAAGTTAAATTTATTCCTTTTAAAATCTCGTATAAAGTTGCGAGGTAAATTGCTAATATTCATATTTCGAATTAAATTTAAGTTTAAGTGTGAATCGGTAATTTAAATTTAAAATGTAATATGTTAATAACATGTTTTTCAATTAATATACCGGATACTTATTAATTAATATGCTACGATGAAGTAACAAATGAAAACCTGGAGAGAAGTCAAAATGTGAAAATCGTCCATTTCGCCCTCGAGGACTTTCGAGACGCATTTCGAATTCTTTTCTCCGATGAACAGACCGATGATCTGTATGGACAACGTTGTCGGGAATGTAAAAATACACATTAAAGGTATATAAAATAAAATAATTAGTTAAAATTACTTCTTAAATGTTAATGGACATAATTATAAAATACAAATATTAATTATTTTATAATAAATATCGATAATATTTATATATTTCAATACTTTAGAGAATAGGTCAAATAGAAAAAGGTTAATTATGAAATGGTTAAATAGAAAAGGTAAAATTAGAAATTTTTAAATTGGAAAAGGTTATATAATAAAAGATAAAATAGGAAATTGTCATAAGACCAGTTCAAATAGTAGTTCATAGTTTATACGAATCTAAAATCGTTGTGAATGTTGAATATAGTTTAAAATTTGCAGGTGTAACGTATACTAGTAAATATATTCTGTATTACTCACAGTATTGAATACATCTATACACAATCATATGATAACCGTTAGTAATAATATAAATGTTTTGATTTTAAGTTAAACGACAACTAACGTATTTAGACTTTCTTAATATCGCCTGCAAATCACTATTTTGGTATTCCAATGGAAACATTTGGTTCTGTAATGTTTTAAAATTTTATATTAAGTTTACATTAAATTGTTTCTTGTTTGCGTTAATGTACGTATCATATATGTTTTTTTATTATACGAACTTCTAATAGAATATTTTATTTTAACTATTCTCTCTGTAGATATATATCTAATGAAGATATATATATATATATATATATATATATATATATAGATATATATTTATATATAATATTCTGATTCCCTATATTTGTGTTATTTATCTGGACATCATAAGTTATCCAATGATATCAAATGTAATCCTATTCGTAGCTACCCAAATCAATCCATTACCCAATCCTTTATTACTTATATTCTAAATGTCCCTCCATACATTGACACCTCCTGGATAGCCTTTCCAAACTCCCTATACGTAGTTCCACCCTTTCTCTATCCACACCCCACCCACTAACGCTATGCGATTCGGATCCGGAAATGGATGATTCGTCTTCTTCGTCATTTTCTAAAGAATCGCCATAGTCGATGGGAACTAGATATTCGCTAGAATCAACCGGATCTCCGTTGAATTGGAAACTACATTTTTTATCCGAACTTCTCCTGCTTCCGATATCACCGCTATTTCCGTCTTTACAGTTATCCGTATTCTTTAAAATTTGCATTTTACTTTTGCCGCTGACGATGGAACCCCTCATACCATTGGCGTTATATAGTTGACCACCAACTGAACCCCCCGGTGTGTATTCGCTAGCGCTCTCTCTAGCGCTACCACTAGCCCTACCACTAGCCCTACCACTAGCCCTACCACTAGCCCTACCACTAGCGATGCTACTAGCCCTACCACTAGCCCTACCACTAGCCCTACCACTAGCCCTACCACTAGCCCTACCATTAGCGGTACCACTAGTGCTATGCATATCCCGTTTTTCGATGTCGCCATTGCCGATGGTGTGGTTATTTCCTTTGTTCGTGGTATTGAGTTCATTTCTACTATCTATACCACTACCAATACTACCACTTTTATCTATACTACTACCATCATCAGCACTGTTACTTTCATAGCTACCACCATTACTATCTCTACCATCATCATTTCCTTTAAAACTACTTCTGCCGTTTTCTCTTCTTCCGCCGACTACTTCAGTAGAACTCGTCGTTTGAGCTACTTCAGTTAGAGCGACTTCCGGTAGATCGACTTCCGGTGGAGGACTGTCGGTTTCCGATTGCAATGAATCGTCACGGCGTATCCGGGCATTGTAAATAATTACACCATCGCCGCCTATAGACGAACAAGCGTAAATACATTCAACGAATACGTTAGAGCATACCAGAGAAATTACGATAATCTTGTTCACCGTTATTTTCGTTAATATATATTTCTAAGAATTGAAACTACTAGCAATATACATCATACGCGCAATACATACAAATCACGTATCGTTACATTCAACAACGATGTACAAATGGCATCTATATTATCTATATTATTGATAAACAAAATCACATGCGCGTAGATGTATATAAACGTACCTGCAATATAAAAGTGAATTCCTCCATAAATTAGCAATTGCTTGCAAAAGTCTATATCGATATCAAACTTCCTCACTCGAAACATTGATCGTATTACTGGTAATGCTGAAATAGGCTGTTGAGAAATATTTAGGTATAATCTCCTCTCCTCTCCTCTCCTCTCCTCTCCTCTCCTCTCCTCTCCTCTCCTCTCCTCTCCTCTCCTCTCCTCTCCTCTCCTCTCCTCTCCTCTCCTCTCCTCTCCTCTCCTCTCCTCTCCTCTCCTCTCCTCTCCTCTCCTCTCCTCTCCTCTCCTCTCCTCTCCTCTCCTCTCCTCTCCTCTCCTCTCCTCTCCTCTCCTCTCCTCTCCTCTCCTCTCCTCTCCTCTCCTCTCCTCTCCTCTCCTCTCCTCTCCTCTCCTCTCCTCTCCTCTCCTCTCCTCTCCTCTCCTCTCCTCTCCTCTCCTCTCCTCTCCTCTCCTCTCCTCTCCTCTCCTCTCCTCTCCTCTCCTCTCCTCTCCTCTCCTCTCCTCTCCTCTCCTCTCCTCTCCTCTCCTCTCCTCTCCTCTCCTCTCCTCTCCTCTCCTCTCCTCTCCTCTCCTCTCCTCTCCTCTCCTCTCCTCTCCTCTCCTCTCCTCTCCTCTCCTCTCCTCTCCTCTCCTCTCCTCTCCTCTCCTCTCCTCTCCTCTCCTCTCCTCTCCTCTCCTCTCCTCTCCTCTCCTCTCCTCTCCTCTCCTCTCCTCTCCTCTCCTCTCCTCTCCTCTCCTCTCCTCTCCTCTCCTCTCCTCTCCTCTCCTCTCCTCTCCTCTCCTCTCCTCTCCTCTCCTCTCCTCTCCTCTCCTCTCCTCTCCTCTCCTCTCCTCTACCTCTTAACTAACGTATCCATTAAGTAATAGTGGTTCAATAATACGACGCGTCAAAACGAATTGGGGATTTCTTTTGAAGTCCAAAAATAAATCTGTTATAAATACAGTGTCATTTTTATCAATAAAATAATTCGAAAAAATTATATAATTGTGCTATTATATGTGCTATTATTATAAATACTATTATTATAATATGCTATTATATAAATTGAAATACGAAAAATTTTTGATACTATAAAATAATAATATAAAACATTCTTCTACGGACTTTAATTACAAGTTATATAACTCAATATCAAATGCTATAAAATAAAAATATACATTTATTTCGTATGGAGTTCCCTGAGGGTCTATTTAGGTTTAGTTGTCTGTTTAGTCCGTTAGGATATATATTATTTGTTATTATTTGTATTATATATTAATGACCTACATAATATACCAAATGATTTTAAACATATTTTATTTGCTAACGATACAAATCTCGAATATATAGAATTAATAATATTCTCGAAACAAAATATTTACGATTACACTAATTACAATGTATAGAGATAATAATAAATACAATAGTTTTAATACGACTATAAAATATGTTAACATATACTTAAAATTGACATTAATAATTAATAATACATATATTAGAGATCACATGCAAATATTTACTCATAATAACAATTTAATGTTATCCTTTTATCTATAATTTGTCATTGTTTTTTTATGGATTAAATTTTTAGACTTTTACATTTTATAAAACATTTATTATAGTAATTTAAGACCTTTTATTTAATTACTTTTAATTACTTTTAATTACTATTAATTACTTTTACTGACATTTTTTTAAAATATGTTATTTATTTATTGTTCTTAATTTATTGTTTTATTATTCTTAATCTTTTTACAATTAAGTTCATTTGCTTTATTTTATTTACATCAGAGAATTATTTTACAGCATGAGAAGTTTATATATTACTTTTATTTATATATTTGTATATTATTTATCTATAATGCATTATAATATTGTAATATATTTTGAAATAAATTAATAATTTATACTGCAATTGTATCGGTTATTTTCCTATATTTCGAGGATTCTGGAGTCACTTATAACAGGTAATTATTGACAGTGTTCTTACACAAGGTGAAAGTGGAATCCCCAGGGTTGTGACAAAACCAAATCCATAACATTGAGCCACCAATATAATTGAAATAACATTGTTTTCAATTTAATGAATTAGCAAATATTTTGTTATTTCTTGGTGGGTCATTTTAGTTCATTAGCATTCATTACATTTGATTGATCAATTGCCTTTATTTAAAAAAAATGTTAATTCAAATTTAATTTTTTAATATTGTTACTACTTTCTTTTTTATTATATTTGATTTTATATTCTCTCGTGTTTAAAACTCGATAATAACTCGATAAGTTCAGATTTACCATTCTCCATGGTCATACATAAACTCTGATATATATATATATATATATATATATTTATATATCACATATATATATATATATATATATATATATATATAAATCGATCAAGCTACTATTTTCTAGATATGAATAATAGCCATAATAACGAAGTATCAACTATCTGAGACGATTATTTCCACTGTTGGGCATATTAATAAAACACCCCATAAAGAATTCTTATCGGGTAGTCAAATACGTGGATTATATTCTTACAGGTTGTATAGAAAGGGTGCAAACCTTTGGACTCTTACTCGAGGTACAGCAAACTACTTGGGATTGACTTCATTGATATATCAGATGTAAATAGTAGAACCATATCCATCGATGATATATGTTCAACTCACACAAAATAGGTTAAAGGCATGCGACCAGCTCTACTGTAATAATAGAGTTTACGATGTATTGACTTACTGCTACATGGCTACATAGATAAGTGCAAATCAGCTGACACAAGTTCAAAGATCATAACCAGGTTTGTATCACATTATTGTTACATTGCCATTCCAGGCCCGGATCCGATGGCATGGGCAATGAACACAGACTCTCTCGGTTAAATCCTTACCTGGTTCAAATGATACGAAATGCAAATTATATCTTGCCAAAGAAGAAATACCAGTAAATGTACTAAACATATGTGCATCCTTATATAACAAGATGACAATGAGATATGACAAAATTTAATAAAACATCACAACATTCCTAGTTTCATCATCACTTAATTACGAGACCAGTTATGCTTCAGAGAATCAACTAAATCCAGATAACTTATTTAATCACAATAGGTCTAAAGATATTGCAGTGCCCTTAGACTGAATTTCTGACATGGATTTAGCAGCAAATGGAACATTTAGAAATATCACACCTGGGTTACATAATGCCGTGTAAAGTTATTTGGTTAATGGTATCACGATAATGATATTCTAAAGGAAGAGCTTAATGTCCCTGAGAAAATATGGAAATCAATAAAGAATGACACCATAAAGGACTCCATTGGATATGGAAATCTTCTGTCCAAATTCATTAGCTGTTTTTAATTTGTAGTTTATATGTATTTTTGTAATGTTTC
>OZ038318.1:2960946-3006196 GCA_964035775.1 Osedax frankpressi
ATATTCACGAATTATATTATATATATTTTTACAAATATACTGCAATACTGCAATACTTTATCTAACCACTTTAAATAACTACTTTATCTAACCACTTTAACTAACTACTTAAATTAACTACTTTATCTAACCACTTTATCTAACCACTTTATCTAACCACTTTATCTAACCACTTTATCTAACTACTTTATCTAACTATTTTAACTATCCACTTTAACTAACTATTTAATCTAAATACTTTAACAAACTACTTCAACTAACTACTTTAACTATCCACTTTAAATAACTATTTAACTAAGTACTTTATATAACTACTTGAACTAATTATTTAAATGAACTACTTTAACTATCCATTTTAACTAAATACTTTAATTAAGTTCCTTAACTAACTACTTTAACTAAATACTTTAACTAAATACTTTATCTAACTACTTTAAATAACTACTTTATCTAGCTACTTTATCTAACTCTTTAACTAACTACTTTAACTAATTACTTTAACTAAATACTTTATATAACTACTTTAACAAAATATTTAAATAACTACTTTAACTAACCACTTTATCTAACTACTTCAACTAAGTACTTTATATAACTACTTTAACTAACTAATTAAATGAACTATTTTAACTATCCACTTTAACTAAGTACTTTAACTAAGTAACTTAACTACTTTAACTAAATACTTTATCTAACTACTTTAAATAACTACTTTATCTAGCTACTTTATCTAACTAAGTATTTCAACTAACTATTTAAACTATCAACTTTAACTAACTACTTTAACTAAGTACTTTATATAACTACTTTAACTAACTATTTAAATTAACTACTTTATCTAACTACTTTAAATGTACTGTTGTAGCAATGAAAGTGAAAATCAAATGTTAAAGTTTCATAATAATTTGTGTATTTATTGAAACGAATATTACAGAAGTCAATAGTTATTATATAATAGTTATTATATAATAGATATTATATATCGACATCGGTATATACTTCAGACAAATCATGATTTAAAGTATATTGGAGTTTCATATAAATATTTATATATATATATATATATATATATATATATATATATTTATATCTATATATTTATATGTGTATTAAATTGTATTGTATATATTATTGAAATTGTTTCATTCAATATCAGGAAATTTGGTCAAATGGAACTTATAACTATCAACAGATTGCCAAAAATCCCTTTAAGACGAAGTTGGTAAGATGTTCTGGTCTTAACAAGAGCTGGACCTCCGACTAGTAATCTAATCAACTACTTGCTATTTAGTATTGAACAACTTAAGTATTGCATCAAACGAAGTCGTTAATATATATATATATATATATATATATATATATATATATATATATATATTTATATCACTATGTCGAAAGATTATTTGAAATAATAATTTCCAGACAAATCACAGAACAATTGTTATCCAATAAATCACTCGGGAAATTATTTGACTATCGTTAGCTACATAGTACTGAAAATGCATTCATTTACGTAACTGCCTGTTTATTAACTACCTGCGACAACGATGTACTACACGGATGTCCTACACAGATGTCCTACCCGGATGTCCTACACGGATGTCCTACACAGATGTCCTACACAGATATCCTACACGGATGTCCTACACAGATGTCCTACACGGATGTCCTACACAGATGTCCTACCCAGATGTTCTACACGGATGTCCTACACGGATGTCCTACACAGATGTCCTACACGGATGTCCTACACGGATGTCCTAACGGATTGTATTCCAGAACTATCGGCGTGGAATAACGAAACTGCTACAAAGATTAAAACACTAATGAAAATATCACATAAAGCCAATTCATTACCGAGGGACTACTTTTGACCTTTTGACCGAGCGTAGGGAATGCAACTTCCAGTAATATGACCTCGGGTTACACTTAACGTAACGTACTCCTCTTACTCTAATACGCGATAGCGATTATCCACAAATAAGAAATCATCTCTCTATTGTCACAGAGATATATTCGTAACAACTTCATAACTTCTTCTTCGAAATAGCTGGACGATCAATAATTAAAAATTAATAACGGATGCAACTAAAACCATACTAATACATTGAAGACAAATCTCCGATACAATAAATCCTCTAAGAAATCTAACCAAACGTTCGTCATCTCTAAACAATCTGCTGGATAGTTAGGAATAACTAGAACTCACGACCTATGGACGTAGCAATGGACCTAGCAACGGATACGCAGATAAACCGTAGGAAGATAATATCTACATGTCAATTAATTTCACCGTGTGAAAGCAGGAGCTACTAACGTCTGAAACACCTTACTTACGGCAAGGGATTTAGACGTCGCGCGAATAGATCACTGCTCATCACTATTACCTAACTGCGCATAAAAACCACTGCGACCATTTAACAGACTGATTAAATCGACAACGGAAGTCAACAGGAAACGGAATATATAACGCATCTCTTGACACTCGGGGACACATTTACTGACCAACCAACCAAAATATTTAGGTGACCTATGAATAGTGAAAAAGCCAAACGAGACCTACATACTAAAAAATGATTTTACTAACTGCTTCATAAAGTATACGGTTTACTATTCCATCTTTTATTAAGAAACTATTTGGTCGTCGCTTGTCTCGATATATTGTATGAAACAAATCGAATAACTTACAACCTAAGATAAGATTATCCACTAATTGGTGATATATTGAAATCTCATTTGTATCCGTTATATTGTACAATTGTTATTATTTACAGTGTATAAATAAATATACAGCATCATCATAATATACAAATTATCTTAACTCATCTAAATCTTTTATAATCATTTCCATTTAATATAATTATATTTCAACTATATTTACATTTTACCAAGTAACAATGTAAACATATATACATACACATTCACACACACACACACACAAACACACACACACACAAACACACACACACACACACACACACACACACACACACACACACACACACACACACACATAATATATATATATATATATATATATATATCAAGTATGAAATTAATTTATAAATTAATTAATAAAGTATAATACTATGTAAAAACATAATTTATTGGTAGACTACACAGAGATGAACAATTTTATATCAGTTCTGATTCATAATTTATTGATTAAGAAGAAATGTTTACACATTATTCACCACCAAAAACTGCTGTCTAGACACCACATTATATAATATAATGTATTATTATGTTAAAGTTAGTCAGTTATTAAACCCATTAGTCGTAGTGTCCAGATAACAATGTAACCTTGACCATATCAATTGTGTTATTATATAATATAAATTATATTTCCTCGTAGCAGTAAATTGATTATATTTATTTTGCATTTGAAAAAATCGCGAGCTAATTTGCAATAATTATTAAACGATTGTCTTTGGCGGGGATAACAATACCGTTATATAACCCTGCAACACCCCACAGTATGCACTGCGGGGATCAACGGTCGAGCAACGCCACGGCCAAACCCGTTAGCCGCCCGTTAATCCCGTTATGACCGGACACAACCTCTGTAAGTATAAGTAAATTAGATATCGCTAGCCGTTAGGTAATCTCTCGCGGGCGGCCGGTGTTTATTGCGTAACGCCAGCCGATTACGTAACTCGTTATTGCGTAAAACTGGATCTGTCGTCGACGATTCGTTTATTTTCTCTTTAATTAATACATTCTTCATAAGTGGAGCGATTGTCGAAGTGCAGTGTACAGTGTACACTGGTAAGGTACGTTTACATTAATATATTAATATTATTGTACGGGATGGCGTTTCATAAACGCCTCGTTAATATTCACAGCATTATAGTATTCACGCTATTAGTACATTACTATGTACATATGCCCCTCATTGACCTGTGACCTGTGAAATTTGACCCGTGACCCGTGATATGTGACCTGTGATATAAGACCCGTGGTATGTACCTTTGACATTTGATATTTTACCTGACGAATAACTACCTATGAACTCATGCGAATTCAATTTTGATCTAAGGTTAAAATATTATATTAGACATTTAGTCATATATATGATTGAATAAACAATACATATTATGTTTTGCATGGTATAATATGTTGGACTATATTACTCTTGGGATGTAGAATTAAATTGTAATGGCATTACATTTGAAATTACATTAGACAATACATTTTATAAAATTTGACAAAATATTTGGTATTTATATTACATTTTTCATTTGACAGTAAATTTGATATTTTGAAGTAATACTTTTTATTTGACAGTATATTTGAAAGTATAATTGAAAGTACATTTGATAGCACACTTGACAGTATATTTGACTGTACATTTTATTGTACATTTGATGTGTGATGTTTACTTGTAAAATTAACTTTTAACTAACTATTGAAGTTTCTGAGAATCCTGATAAAAATGTTTATTAAATTATTAGTTTATTAATGTTTTAGTTTATTAATTTATTAATTTATTAATTTATTAATTTATTAATTTATTAATTTATTAATTTATTAATTTATTAATTTATTAATTTATTAATTTATTAATTTATTAATTTATTAATTTATTAATTTATTAATTTATTAATTTATTAATTTATTAATTTATTAATTTATTAATTTATTAATTTATTAATTTATTAATTTATTAATTTATTAATTTATTAATTTATTAATTTATTAATTTATTAATTTATTAATTTATTAATTTATTAATTTATTAATTTATTAATTTATTAATTTATTAATTTATTAATTTATTAATTTATTAATTTATTAATTTATTAATTTATTAATTTATTAATTTATTAATTTATTAATTTATTAATTTATTAATTTATTAATTTATTAATTTATTAATTTATTAATTTATTAATTTATTAATTTATTAATTTATTAATTTATTAATTTATTAATTTATTAATTTATTAATTTATTAATTTATTAATTTATTAATTTATTAATTTATTAATTTATTAATTTATTAATTTATTAATTTATTAATTTATTAATTTATTAATTTATTAATTTATTAATTTATTAATTTATTAATTTATTAATTTATTAATTTATTAATTTATTAATTTATTAATTTATTAATTTATTAATTTATTAATTTATTAATTTATTAATTTATTAATTTATTAATTTATTAATTTATTAATTTATTAATTTATTAATTTATTAATTTATTAATTTATTAATTTATTAATTTATTAATTTATTAATTTATTAATTTATTAATTTATTAATTTATTAATTTATTAATTTATTAATTTATTAATTTATTAATTTATTAATTTATTAATTTATTAATTTATTAATTTATTAATTTATTAATTTATTAATTTATTAATTTATTAATTTATTAATTTATTAATTTATTAATTTATTAATTTATTAATTTATTAATTTATTAATTTATTAATTTATTAATTTATTAATTTATTAATTTATTAATTTATTAATTTATTAATTTATTAATTTATTAATTTATTAATTTATTAATTTATTAATTTATTAATTTATTAATTTATTAATTTATTAATTTATTAATTTATTAATTTATTAATTTATTAATTTATTAATTTATTAATTTATTAATTTATTAATTTATTAATTTATTAATTTATTAATTTATTAATTTATTAATTTATTAATTTATTAATTTATTAATTTATTAATTTATTAATTTATTAATTTATTAATTTATTAATTTATTAATTTATTAATTTATTAATTTATTAATTTATTAATTTATTAATTTATTAATTTATTAATTTATTAATTTATTAATTTATTAATTTATTAATTTATTAATTTATTAATTTATTAATTTATTAATTTATTAATTTATTAATTTATTAATTTATTAATTTATTAATTTATTAATTTATTAATTTATTAATTTATTAATTTATTAATTTATTAATTTATTAATTTATTAATTTATTAATTTATTAATTTATTAATTTATTAATTTATTAATTTATTAATTTATTAATTTATTAATTTATTAATTTATTAATTTATTAATTTATTAATTTATTAATTTATTAATTTATTAATTTATTAATTTATTAATTTATTAATTTATTAATTTATTAATTTATTAATTTATTAATTTATTAATTTATTAATTTATTAATTTATTAATTTATTAATTTATTAATTTATTAATTTAATAATTTATTAATTTATTAATTTATTAATTTAATAATTTATTAATTTATTAATTTATTAATTTATTAATTTATTAGTTTATTATTATATTAGTTTATTAGTTATTAGTATAATAATATTGATATTAATATTTTAAACTTAAAATATATCAACAACATATATATATTATATATATACTGTTTAGTGTTTGAACAGAGGTTATTTATTATCATTTTAAAATTATGTTAAACCATGTTTTTGTATTTTTTTATTTATATAGTTATATTACATTATATAAATAATATATTGAACTGTTGAAATGATAATTTTATTATTAAAATATTCAACGCATAGTATTTTATAATATTTAGCATATAGTATATTATAGTATCTATATGAAAACTATAATACTTATATGAATACAAAACACCTATATTCTGTTATAATCCAATTTATTTGAAGTGTTTACTACGTTAAGCTTCTCCTGTATTTATTTGATAATATATTCAATTTATAAATAATTGTGATATAAGTTTCATAATTTCATAATAAAAACCTAGAACTTCATCACGTTATATAATTATTCAAAAATCAATTAATAAAAAAGTAAATTAAATGATATATAAATTTTACTAGTTTAGTTATAAACGAATATTAAAGCTTATCTATAGCTATATTTATAATAATGATCTATATAATGGTAAGTGTAATTTAAGGATGTTAATAGCATTAATAATAATGTTGTGCATTTATTTACAATTAAGAGAATACAATAGTTATTAAAGTATACTTTATTTTATCTATTGATAAAATAATAACTGGATTGGGTATTATCTGTATATTACATTTTGCACAGTACTATAAATAAACTATTAATAACTTTAGTTAACAATTATTTATTAGCTAGCCAACAGAAACTATGGAGACTTATTTGTTATGTATAAATACAACAATGGCTAGTAGGAGAACGCTAGAGTATCACCAATCAGGAGAAAGGAGAAGAACTGAAGTTAATGAGCGAATTAATGGCTATTTCTGTTAGGATTATAATATAACAGGATTAATCAATTATACGGTGTTTTCTATAGCAAGTGTATTCGCAGTTGTATCTACATAATACATATATATATATATATATATATATATATATATATATATATATATACATATATTATATTTGAACTTTATATTATAAAATTATACACTTTTGAATTAGTTCAAATACATTTCCTGGACTCTACTCGCAAAACGTGTTATGAACGACAAATAATAATTATTAGTAATAATAATAGTTCAGTATTATTAATTGTATAAATTCTAGGATTACGAATAGACCATTTATTTACCGCTAGCTCGATATTTAGTACTTATAAAATATTATTTACTTATAAAATTTCCAAAGAAAGTGTTTGTTTTCTAGACGTTTGCTTCCACTATAGAGGTATATATATACTATAGTATACGTAGTACATATACCATAGTAGTAAGTCTATAGCTTATGGTGAAGTATATAATAATCGAACAGAATGAATAACCGGCATTTATTTCTATAACATTCTAGGCAAAGACTTCTAAAGTTTCTTGATTATTTGGTTTAACTAAAGTTACGGTGTCATGTATAATTACTTACATACTTTGATTGCAGTACTGTGTTATACCCTGGACTCATTGAGCTTGCCTTGGGCTATGAAAAGTATATACTACATGTATATAGTGTAAAGTATATATTACACTGTATATAGTGTAAAGTATATATTACACTCTATATAGTGTAAAGTATATATTACACTGTATATAATGTAAAGTATATATTACACTGTATATAGTGTAAAGTATATATTACACTGTATATAGTGTAAAGTATATATTACACTATATACAGTGTAAAGTATATATTACACTATATATAGTGTAAAGTATATATTACACTGTATATAGTGTAACGTATATATTACACTGTATATAGTGTACAGCGTATATTACACTGTATATAATGTAAAGTATATATTACACTATATACAGTGTAAAGTATATATTACACTATATACAATGTAAAGTATATATTACACTGTATATAGTGTAAAGTATATATTACACTATAGACAGTGTAAAGTATATATTACACTATATACAGTGTAAAGTATATATTATACTATATACAGTGTAAAGTATATATTACACTATATACAGTGTAAAGTATATATTACAATATATACAGTGTAAAGTATATATTACACTGTATATAGTGTAAAGTATATATTGCATATTGTACACATATGCGGACATTATTTATTTGTTTATATAATGAATGAAATTGTCAACTATTGATAATTACATGAGAATATTTAGTATAGTAATTAATCCTTTAAAGATAAATGCACCGAGGAATTAAAAATTTTACTTTTCCCTTTTATATTTTATATATTTATAGAATTACTATATATTTATATTATTATTACATCGAATACATATAATTATGTATTATGAATTTAATATTCTATGAAGGTAATTATATACCATTTTACATGGAATAGTTATTAAATGAGCATGATTAATTATTAGTATTAAGTATTAGTTGATTAATTATTAATAATCAAATAATCAGATAAAATAAATTTCTTGTATTCATATACTATATAAATACTTAAGTTTTCTCAGATACATTAAATGGAGGTTAGGAATATTCTTATAGAATGGAAAAAACAGGTTATACTTAATTCTTGTCATTCTTCCAACATCAACCACGAGGAGAAAAAGATTACGAATGAAATAAAAAATATATAAAAAAGCTATATAATATAATTATAATAAATATATGTTAATAATCATCATATGATCAATCCAACATACTTGTACATATATTGAAAGATAAATAAATATATATAATCGAGTATCTATAAGAAAGTAACGTCAAAGATTAATCAGCGCCTCAATACTTGGGATTTTATTTTGCCATTACTGATTACCTAGCTACATTTGACAGATTATAAACAAAAGCAACGCTTCTTAATCAAATAAAAATGTACCCTTAATTTCCAAAATATAGAAAATCTTTCAAGATATATTAAAAATAAAACAATAAAGAAAAAATTAGATAAAAATATATATAAAATATGTTTATGAATATAGAAAAATATTAAATTATAAATTATTTAGTTTCAATTTAAGTAAGGCTCACTAAAAAGAAAATAGTATATATAAAAGTATGAAATCAACTATAAAAATTAATAAATGTAGAGAATTGGTATACAAATAAATATACAATTTCTTTAATCCATAACATCTTCAAAACTTATGATTTTTTAAAAATCAATCGTTCATAATAAATAGAATGAATTATATGCAGAATTTTTGACTAATTCGAATATTTTGGAACATTGTTAAATAAAAAAAAATTACTATCAGTTTAAAAATTGTTCCATATAAATTTAAAACAATTTATGTGATATTTAACTATATATTTCGGAGTAATAAATTATGAGCTGCAACTTAAACATAAAATAGAAGATTTAATTAACATAGTAAATATAGTTAACATATACACTAATATCATCTAATAGTTAGCTATGTATAACATATAAATCAATTCTATGAAGGCTTTTCACAGTTTTATGACTTTTTTTATAAAACATAAATTCTATTCCGGATTGATTACGAACGACAAATATTCGAACGGTAATTTAGACTAAAAAAGGAATTGTTGAATATAATATTTATAACTTTAGTAAATACAAAATATGTAAAATATATGTCTTAATATTTAGAACCCTAGGGCATTATTGAATGTACACGCCACATCTGTATAATTGCCCTCAATATTATTTAACTTGGTTTCAGTGTTATTATGTGAAACATGTTGAACTCTAGCAGACAGAAAGATAACACTTGTTTTCATAACTGATCCTTTTATTCCATGAAATTTATTTTTATAGTAAATTATCGTATTCTAATATTATTAAAACTTTCATAAATAAATAAAACAATATTATATTTGAATAATTTGTAAAGATAAATATTTCTATTGTAGAAGATATTAAATATATTGTATATCCATTTTTTTTATTGAATTTCGCATATAAGAGAGGTATTATTAAATATAGTAGTTTATAAAAAAGAATGTAAAAAAATATTATTAACATATTTAATATTGATTACAAGGTATTATAATTTTGGTAGTTTTAATAATATTCACAATTATTTGTAATTTTGGATACAAATATTAAAACCATTGCTGTAGTTTAGATATGCAAATATCTATATTAAATTATATACATATATACAATATATACTATTAAATATTAATTAATGAATATTATAGTTATTAAAATTCTAAAAAATCAAATACATTTTTGAGTTAAAATAAAATTAAGTTCTTTCACATGTTATATAACTTTATTATAGAGTATAAATAGTATTTTATATACATATGTCTATATTACATGCATATATATAATATATCTATGAAGTTATATTGGAATATATATTAATTAATAGTTCATTATTTTCTATACAAAATAATAATTTATATTATATCCAAGACAAATTAATTATATTTACTAAATCCTATTATATACTTAGATTAGACAAAGTTATATATACTACAATATACCACAATGTACACTATAATATTCACCACAATATACACTACAATATTCACCACAATATACACTACAATATACCACAATATACACTACAATATATACCACAATATACACTACAATATACCACAATATACACTACAATATACACGACAATATATACCACAATGTAACGCAGTGCCTTATTTTCCTTATTAATGATGCGACTATAAATAGTATTATGTAATATAAGTAAACACACTTATTCTTTGCATACACCTTAAGGTACCGCCATCTTACCACCATCTTACCACTCTTACCACCATCTTACCACTCTTACCACCATCTTACCACTCTTACCGCTATATTACCACTCTTACCGCCATATTACCACTCTTACCACCATCTTACCACTCTTACCACGGTTGGTCTGACCGACAGAGGCGACGTTATAATTTAATTAAATTGCGAATAGTGAACACTTTTATCTCAGGATGAATTGAACGTAAATAAATTAAAATTTTATTGTTAATATACAAATATTCGAATAACGATACAATATAAAGATTCTGTGTGCCTGGATGCATAGAGGAAGTTCTGGAGGTAGGTCTGGAAGTAGGCCTGGATTAGGCCTGAACATAGGCCTAGATGCAATTATTCATTCCCTCTCCTCAGTCTTGAGTTTCGGCGGACAAAACTGTTTCCGGCTCTTCGAGCTCTTTTTCTTTTTGGTTCCTTGAGGCAACGGATCACAATGGTAAAGAAAATAATAACACACGAATACGAAAGGGAGGTTGAGGTGTGAAAAGAAAGGTTACGAGAGATGATTTGGGAGACGGGGGGCGGGAGAGAGAGACGGAGGAGGAGAAAACCTGTATTGAAGTCTCGCCAAGAACTTACTCGACCAGGTCGAGATTCCTCGTAGTTTTTATCCCACTCGACTTTGGCTTTCTTAGCTTCGCTGGCGTTCATGTCATCCACTATTTTCTTTTTCCTGAGCAATAAAGTAAGAGAGAGATAGTTGACAAAAACTTGTGTTATGGTAAGAGATTAAATTAAGGTAAGAAATCTTACCTCTCTCCTTACCTCTCTCCTTACCTGCCCCCTTACCTCCCTTATTACCTCCCTTCTTACCTCTCTCCTTACCTCCCTTCTTACCTCTATCCTTACCTTCCTCCTTATCACCTTCCTTACCTCCCTCCTTACCTGCCCCCTTACCTGCCCCCTTACCACCCTCCTTACCTCCCTCCTTACCTCCCTTATTACCTCCCTTCTTACCTCTCTCCTTACCTCCCTTCTTACCTCTCTCCTTACCTCCCTTCTTACCTCCCTCCTTACCTGCCCCCTTACCTGTCCCCTTACCACCCTCCTTACCGCCATCCTAACCTCTCTCCTTACCTCCCTTCTTACCTCTATCCTTACCTTCCTCCTTATCACCTTCCTTACCTCCCTCCTTACCTGCCCCCTTACCTGCCCCCTTACCACCCTCCTTACCTCCCTCCTTACCTCCCTTATTACCTCCCTTCTTACCTCTCTCCTTACCTCCCTTCTTACCTCTCTCCTTACCTCCCTTCTTACCTCCCTCCTTACCTGCCCCCTTACCTGTCCCCTTACCACCCTCCTTACCGCCATCCTAACCTCTCTCCTTACCTCCCTTCTTACCTCTATCCTTACCTTCCTCCTTATCACCTTCCTTACCTCCCTCCTTACCTGCCTCCTTAACTGCCCCCTTACCACCCTCCTTACCTTCCTCATTACCACCCTCCTTACCTTCATTCTTACCTTCCTCCTTACCTCCCTCCATACCTCCCTTCTTACCTCCCTCTCCACCGTTAACTGCAGATATAATATGGAAAATAATACATTCAGTCACTACTTAGTTAAATTGTAAGTAGTCAATTTTATAGTAAGCTTCTAAATCAGTAGTTATAGAAATCATCCTCCAGGATCTTTATGAAAATCGAGGTTTCACGTGGTCAACAAGTTTTTACTCTTAACAAAACCACAATGGGTTTAATATTAATTTGTTATTTTGTGAACAGTATTTTGTTATTTGATACATTCTACAACACAAAATAAATATATAAATAATTTGTTTAGATTATGATGTTCCACTATTATATGTAATAAATATGTATTGTTATTATTAATATGTTATACAAATAATATAATAAGATTATATAGTGTTATGTCCAAAATAATAATTTATTTTTAAATGCTGTTTTTATTTAATTTTGTATAACAATTTATAAAAATTATAAAAAAAATTTGTATACAAAATATTTTTTATTTTATTAATATAATAATATAAATGTATATCATTTTTAACAATTAAATAAAAATATGGACTAGTGCATATTCACCCTATCTAGTAGACTTATTAATTATATATTTAAGGGAGTGTGCGGGTGGGGAAATTTAAGAAAAATTTAATTTTTTTATTATATAAAGTAATAATTTAGTTAATTTTCTATTATATGTTAAAATTTCAGGTTTTAAAATTGAATAAAAATATTCAAATAACGTATTTTAAAAAGTGAAAATTTCATTAATTTTTGAATAAATTAGTTCAATTAAACTTTCTATTTGGTTAATGATTATAGTTTAACGATTTTTATATTAAAACAAAATTAAAGTTTAAAATTCAAGGTTTATATTTATATTAAAAGTTCAAGGGGTATGTTTACTTTTACTGTTATTGCATAAAGGTAGAAACTAGTAAGGGAGATGTAAAAAAAATCATAGCATTTTAAACTTTAATCTAATTTTCTAAATATTTAGAATTTTTAGACTAAAAATCAGATATCTTTTTTACGTCGTTTTCGATAATATTTTCACAGAATATTTATAGTTATACCTAAAATAATTGTGTTCACCAATTTTAGAATTGTTTTAAAAATATTTTATAACAAATTTATAACATTGAAAATTTGTTGAAAAATATATTTAAATTTTGTTCACAAATATTTTTTGCCATATTATATTTTGGCAAAATGTTGAACACATTATTTGTAGATTTAGATTTGCTTATTATTATGCAATACATTTCGTAGAATTCAAATCAAGAATAAGCCAATTTATATTAAAACATAAAGTATAATAATATGATTAAGTTGTAGTTATTTCTTTATTCATTTCTAGTCTCTTTGTTGACGTGTATAATTGAGAATGGTAGCACTAATGGTCAGATTATTAATTATTGTGAGGAGATATTATTATCTAATACGTGGATATTGAATAACAGGGTTCCTGATTACCTACCGAAGGGAATTTCGATTGGAAGGCAATTGCAAGTTTTGTATGTTGTGTTGGAATTAATGTTGAAGATGAAACAGGATTACATTACATTGTTGTTGAGCAGGTATGAGGAGAGATTTAAGTTTTGTATGTCATACTTGTGAATTGCATTAGTATTCTAAATGTAGTTAATTATGTAGTTATAAGGTAGTTATATAGTTATGTAGTTATGTAGTTATATAGTTAGTTATGTAATTATGTAATTATGTAGTTAGGTAGTTAGTTATGTAGTTATATAGTTAGTTATGTAGTCATGTAGTTAGTTATTTAATTATGTAGTTATGTAGTTAGTTATGTAGTTAGTTATGTAATTATGTAGTTATATAGTTAGAAATGTAGTTATGTAGTTAGTTATGTAATTATGTAGTTATATAGTTAGTTATGTAGTTATGTAGTTAGTTATGTAATTATGTAGTTATATAGTTAGTTATGTAGTTATGTAGTTAGTTATGTAATTATGTAGTTATATAGTTAGTTATGTAGTTATGTAGTTAGTTATGTAATTATGTAGTTATATAGTTAGTTATGTAGTTAGTTATGTAGTTATGTAGTTAGTTATGTAATTATGTAGTTATATAGTTAGTTATGTAGTTATGTAGTTAGTTATGTAATTATGTAGTTATATAGTTAGTTATGTAATTATGTAGTTAGTTATGTAGTTATGTAATTATGTACTTAGGTAGTTAGGTAGTTAGTCAGTATTAGTTGTGGAGTCCTTTACATTGGTAATGTTTATAAACATTTTGTCGTGGATCGACTGAACTGTTTACAATTATAAGACAAGTGGAATGTTAATAATTATTTCTATAATATTAAATGCAACCACGGACGTGTTGGATTTAGATCCGTGGTTGCAAGGAATGGAGTTGTCTAGGGATTTCTTTTTCAGTATCGAGGTCATGGTCGAGTTTCAGTATTAGTAAGGAGGGAGAGTGTGGTTTGCAGTTATCGATGAGTCTTATAGTAGAGAGAACAATTGCAAACATAGAGATGTGTTGGTTTACAATGAGTTGAGTTGATCAGCTTTCCTATTTATATCAGAGTTATTTCAGGTAAGGCATTAGAAAAGACAAATGCTGTTAGTGAAAGTTTAGGAATCAATTGTTCATACATTTATTGTATTCTTTTTTAACAACTTATCAAATGTTTTGAATAATTACTTTACATATTTCTTATCATATACATATTTCTTATAATGATATCAGTTATGTAATGATATCAGTTATGTAATGATTACAGTTATGTAATGATTATAGTTATGTAATGATTACAGTTATGCAATGATTACAAGTATGTAATGATTACATTTATGCAATGATTACAGGTATGTAATGATATCAGTTATGTAATGATTACAGGTATGTAATGATTACAGGTATGTAATGATTACAGTTATGCAATGATTACAGGTATGTAATGATTACAGGTATGTAATGATTACAGGTATGTAATGATATCAGTTATGTAATGATTACAGGTATGTAATGATATCAGTTATGTAATGATTACAGTTATATAATGATATCAGTTATGTAATGATATCAGTTATGTAATGATTACAGGTATGTAATGATTACAGGTATGTAATGATTACAGGTATGTAATGATATCAGTTATGTAATGATATCAGTTATGTAATGATATCAGTTATGTAATGATATCAGTTATGTAATGATATCAGTTATGTAATGATATCAGTTATGTAATGATATCAGTTATGTAATGATATCAGTTATGTAATGATATCAGTTATGTAAAGCATTTCATCATTTCTGTTTATAATCTTTTCTCCAAATGATAGAGTAAGTGCATGTCGTGATAGATTTATTTAGACAATAGTGATAGAACAAAGGGAGGGTCACGTAAGTTAGGAGGTGGGATGGTAGCGTGGGATGGTAGTATGGGATGGTAGCGTGGGATGGTAGCGTGGGATGGTAGCGTGGGATGGTAGCGTAGGATGATAGCGTGGGATGGAGAATGATTAGACTTGGTTTGCAAGTTAGACAATGAAATGGTAGCGTAACAAATGGCAATGTAACAAAGGGTAGTTTAACAAAGGGTAGTGTAACAATTGGCAGTTATGTAGTGGTTTTTAGAGTAATGGTTGGTAAATACATTGAAAGTGAGTTGTAAGGTAATATGTGTAGAAATGAACTTGTGTGAGTGTGTGTGTGTGTGAGTGAGTGAGAGTGAGTGGGTGTGAATGAGTGGGTGTGGGTTAGTGTGAGTGGGTGTGAGTGAGTGAGTATGAGTTAGTGGGAGTGAGTGAGTGTGAGTGAGTGTGAGTTAGTGTGAGTGGGTGTGAGTGAGTGAGTGTGAGTGAGTGAGTGAGTGGGAGTGAGTGAGTGTGAGTGGGTGTGAGTGAGTGGGAGTGAGTTAGTGGGAGTGAGTGAGTGTGAGTTAGTGTGAGTGGGTGTGAGTGAGTGAGTGTGAGTGACTGAGTGAGTGGGAGTGAGTGAGTGTGAGTGGGTGTGAGTGAGTGGGAGTGAGTGAGCGTGAGTTAGCGGGTGTGAGTGAGTGTGAGTGAGTGAGTGTGAGTGGGTGTGAGTGGGTGTGAGTGAGTGAGTGAGTGGATGTGAGTGAGTGTGAGTTAGTGGGAGTGAATGAATGTTAGTGAGTGAATGTGAATGAGTGGGAGTGGGTGTGAATGAGTGGGAGTGAGTGAGTGTAAGTGAGTGACTAGGTGAGTGAGTGTGAGTGAGTGGGAATGAGTGTTAGTGAGTGAGTGAGTGTATGTGTGTGTATATGTTTATTCACGAAAATCCAATTTTTACATTGTTCGAAGGTGAGTGTAAGTATTATTAACGAAATATAACAAAATTAATATAGTAAATAATACGTTTTTAAAAATAAATAAATAATTGAGGTAATAATTGTGGTAATATGTGTAAGGAAGTTGCGTGAGAGGGAAATGCATGTGAGAGAAGTGTGCAATACACATTGTGTATATGTGAGAAATGTATAGGGGATAGTGTGTAGTGAAAATATGTCAGATATAAATGTACACGTAAGGGAGGTGAAAAGTAAGTAGTAAAGTGGTAACAAATATAGGCTATAGAAATAAAGTATTGGAGTGTTGGTAGTTGAGTAATATATATAGTATTAGATAAAAGTAGAGTGTAAGTCATTTTGATAATTCAGTAGCATAGGTATATTATAAAGGTGTGTCAGGTTATATCAGTCTAGATCAAGTAAGTATTTGTGAAGTTTGCTTTAAAAAGTATTTGTATTATTTTCATTGGTAACAGTTATGGGTAGTTTATTCCAAAGTTGTGGAAAATTGTTTGTTATGTCTTGTTTAAGCAGTTTTTTATTGGATGATCTTAGATTATTTTTCATTTTTTAATTTAATTGAGTCGCTCATATATTTAGGGATATCAGTTTTCAGTGCTGTATGTATTATTGTTAGAGTTTTGTACATGGATCTGTGTTTAAAGGTTAGAAATTTAATTTTTTTTCTATATGATGTGATGTGTATTCATTTAGAGAGTTTGTAAATAAGTCTGCAAGTGTAGTTAATAATTATGTTTAGTCGTTTTTCTTGTATTTTAGGTATATTAATTAAAAGTGAGTTGCAGTAGTCAAGTTTAGATAGAATGTAGGTAGATGTGAGTATTTTGAGTGATGTCTGGTCGAGAAGGTGTTTAATTTGTTTTATTTTAAATAATTTATAGTTACATTGCTTAGTTATTGATGAGATATACTTGTCGAAGGTTAAATCAGATTCAAATATTACACCTAAGGTAGTTATAGTAGTCTTAATGGGTATGTCTTTATTTGCAATTTTAATATGTGTGATGAGTGGTGGTATATGACTTTTACTATGGAAAAAAGTGCATTCAGTTTTCTGTAAATTAAATTTTAAGTAATTATAATTAAAGTAATTTTCTAATTTCGTCGTTATGCTATTGATTTCTTTTAGTGTATTTTGTAATTCATTAAAGGTTGTGGAAGTGTAAATTTGTGTGTCATCAGCGTACATGTGATATTTAGCATTATAGCAGTTCATAATTGAGTCGATATCGGATATATATATTAAATAATAGTAGACCCAAGACACTACCTTGAGGTACTCCGATTTGAAAGCAATTACACATTTTACTTAGTTTATCTAATATTGAAGGTTTTCCGTGTTAAATATGATTTTATTAGTTCTATTATTGTGTCATGGATTCCAATTGATTGTAGTTTAGCGAATAGTATTTGGTGGTTTATCGTGTCAAAGGCGGCAGTTAAATCAAGTAATATGAGAATTACAAAACGATTGTTTTTTATGTTATGAGAAATGTAATTGGTAAGATTAAGTAATAGTGTTTCAGTGTTATGGTAAAGTTTGTAGGCACTCTGTATTGGATTATCTAAACTATTGGTGGTGATATGGGTGGCAATAATCCTTTCGACAATATTTGATAGTAAAGATAAGTTAGATATAGGTCTGTAGTTGTTAGGAATGGAGTAGTCAAGGTAAGTCTGTTTTAAGATTGGAGTTATAATGGAGTGTTTCAGTGAAAGTGGGAAGTTGTTATGAGTAATACATTTATTATAGAGATTAGAGTAAATGAGTGAAATAAAGTGGATATTTAATTTTAGTAATTTGGGTGTCATGTTGTCTATATAAATGTTAGTTTTGAAATGAGTTTGTCTTATAAGTCGTTCAATATATGTCGAGGCTATAATTGGTATGGCTTCGGAGATGCAAGTCGGTTTTTTTTAGTTTGTCCATGTATCTATCTCTTAAATTGTTATCTGAGTGATATTTCATTATAAATTGTATTTATTTTATCAATAAAAAAGTTTGCAAAAGATTCATTATGTGCAGGGCATTCAATTTTTTCCTTAATGTTTAAGAGACCGTCAAATGTTTTATAGAATTGTTTCATATTATTTTTTTCTGAATCAATTTTATTTTGATAGAATTTTGTTTTATTAAAATATTTTTTTCGGTGGCACATGTAGTCATTATAGTTGATAGTGTTTTTATTTGTTCTCCAAATTAATTCTTTCTTTCTAATAATTCTGTGTAATTTAGATAATTTATTATTCCACCAAGCATTAGTACTTCTTAGATGTACTTTAGTTGTTCTGAGAGGAGCGTTTTTATCTAGTATAGTTGTGAGGTGCTGTTGTATATGTTTGGTAGTGGCGTCAGTATTGTCATAATCAACTATTGTTAACTTGTGTAAGTCATTAGAGTATTCCAAAGTGTCGATGTTATGTAGTTTTCTATAGGTAATATATTTTATTATTTGTTTAGGTTTTATTAAGTTTAAATATATATTAATAATGTTATGGTCTGTAATTATTGGTCCTACGTTCGTGTATAATTTGTTCTGTGAATTTCTGGTTATAACTAAGTCTAAGGTATTGCCTTTACTATGCGTAGGGTCAATAATATGAGAGTGAGTGTAGTGAGTAAGTGAGTGAGTGAGTGAGTGAGTGTGAGTGTGATTGAGTGGGAGTGAGTTAGTGTGAGTGAGTGTGAGTGAGTAAGTGAGTGAGTGTGAGTGTTATTGAGTGGGAGTGAGTGAGTGTGAGTGAGTGGGAGTGAGTGAATGTGAGTGAGTATGAGTGTGAGTGAGTGAGTGGGAGTGAGTGGGAGAGTGAGTGTGTGTGAGTGTGAATGGGTGTGAGTGTGAGTGAAAGTGAGTGAGTATGGGTGTGTGTGAATGAGTTGGTATGAGTGTATGTGAGTGTGAATGAGTGAGTGAGTGAGTAAGTGAGTGAGTGAATGTGAGTGAGATGCGTGAGAGTGAGTGTGAGTTAGTAAGTGAGTGAGTGTGAGTAAGTGAGTGAGTGAGTGTGTGAGTGTGTATGAGTGTGTGTGTGAATGGGTGTGAGTACAAATAAGGGTACGGGGCTAGTTTGGCCCCTATAAGTACACTGGTCACTTACTTTTCTTGTTGATTGCGAGCTGTTTTCATTTGCATGTAGCGTTCGAGATCAGCAAATAGTTTACAACATTGAACATAGACTGCATGTTTGTACTGGAGGGGTGGGGGTGGGGGTGAGAGGTGGGGGGTGGGGGTGGGGGGTGGGGAGGTGAGGGGTAGGGGGTGAGGGGTGGGGGTGAGAGGTGAGGGGTGAGGGGTGAGGGCTGAGGGGTGAGAGGTGGGGGGGTGAGGGGTGAGGGTGAGAGGTGGGGTGGTGAGAGGTGGGGTGAGAAGTGGGGTGAGGGTGGGGGTGAGGGTGAGAAGTGGGGTGAGGGTGGGGGTGAGGGTGAGAAGTGGGGTGAGGGTGGGGGTGAGGGCTGAGGGTGAGAAGTGGGGGTGAGGGGTGAGGTGAGGGTGAGAGGTGGGGTGAGAAGTGGGGTGAGGGTGGGGGTGAGGGCTGAGGGTGAGAAGTGGGAGGTGAGGGCTGAGTGGTGGGGGTGAGAGGTGGGGTGAGAAGTGGGGGTGAGGGTGGGGGTGAGGGGTAGGGTGAGAAGTGGGGTGAGAAGTGGGGGGTGAGGGGTGAGGGGTGGGGTGAGGGTGGGGGTGAGGGATAGGGTGAGAAGTGGGGTGAGAAGTGGGGGGTGAGGGGTAGAGGTGAGGGGTGGGGGTGAGAGGTGGTGTGAGAAGTGGGGGTGAGGGTGGGGTGAGGGGTAGGGTGAGAAGTGGGGTGAGAAGTGGGGGGTGAGGGGTAGGGGTGAGGGTGGGGTGAGGGGTGGGGGTGAGAGGTGGGGTGGTGAGAGGTGGGGGTTGGGGTGAGGGGAAAGAGGTGGGGTGAGAAGTGGGGAATGAGAGTGGGGTGAGAGGTGGAGGGTGAGGGGTGGGGGTGAGGGTGAGGGGTGGGGGTGAGGGGTGGGTGTGAAGTGAGGGTGAGGGCTGAGGGTGAGAGGTGAGAAGTGGGGGTGAGGGGTAGGGTGAAAAGTGGGGTGAGAAGTGGGGGTGAGGGGTGAGGGCTGAGGGTGAGAGGTGGAGTGAGAGGTGGAGGGAGAGAGGTGGAGGGTGAGAGTTGTCGGGAATGCAATTTAACCTCAATATTAGAGAGTAACAAAGAAAGATGCATAGCTGAGAGATGAAATGGAGGATTATGTAAGAGCGTATTTCATCATACATAAATCGCATGCGATGTAACACTCAGTATGACGTCATAGTCACCTGTTCTGGTTCATCTTCCAGTATTTTAAATTCAGTCTCAAGTGGATCCTTATTATCCTTTTTTAATTTCTTTCGTTTCGTTTTCATCTGAAAAACCACAGAAATTAATATTAATATTAATATGGATTAATATTGCCTTACAGTACGACTAAAGACAGATATGCTGATGTAACTATTACAAAATGGGGTTAGCTAAATACCAACTCCCAGTTTTGCTATTTTAAACAATTAAAATAAATCTAGTAAAATTAAAAATAGCAGGGACCCTTTATATATACTTATTATTTATTATATTTAATATACGACAATAAATGATGTGATGTTGACAATGGTGATGTTGAATATAAATATTATAAATAAGAATTTAAGTGTAGAGGGCTTTGATGATTATTGAATGTTGAATGTAAATATTGAAGCAATTATCAGATTTATAATTCCAATAAATTATTTCAAATATCATTTTACAATTTTATTTATTTATAAATCAAAAACAGGATTCAAAAATATTAAACAGTTTATATATTTCTAGGTGGAAGGATTTACACAATTTAATAGAAGATCAAATATATATCTTACATATTCAAATAGTATATTTAGTAAAAAGCTTATTGAGGTGGTATATTATTTATAAATATGATTCAATGAAAATGCATATTATAACTTATATGAAATATATATATATATACAATGGGTTACTATCATATTCATGTGTCATAAATACAAATTTATTTCAAAATTTCTTAAAAAAACTATTGTATGCATTTGAAATTTGTATAATTTTCAAATATAGATCTTATGGATATAGATCCATAATACCCTTAAGATCCATAATATCCTTCAAATATAGATCTTAAGAATCTTTAGGATCTTAAGGATATTATAGATCTTAAGGATATTATGAATCTTAAGGATATTATGGACCTTAAGGATATTATGAATCTTAAGGATATTATAGATCTTAAGGATATTATGGATCTTAAGTATATTATAGATCCTAAGGATATTATGAATCTTAAGAATATTATAGATCCTAAGGATATTATGGATCTTAAGGATATTATGGATCTTAAGAACCTTTAGAATCTTAAGGATATTATAGATCTTAAGGATATTATGGATCTTAAGGATATTATGGATCTTAAGGATATTATAGATCTTAAGGATATTATGGATCTTAAGAATATTATGGATCTTAAGGATATTATGGATCTTAAGAATATTATGGATCTTAAGAATATTACAGATCCTAAGGATATTATGAATCTTAAGAATATTATAGATCCTAAGGATATTATGGATCTTAAGGATATTATGGATCTTAAGAACCTTTAGAATCTTAAGGATATTATAGATCTTAAGGATATTATGGATCTTAAGGATATTATGGATCTTAAGGATATTATAGATCCTAAGGATATTATGAATCTTAAGAATATTATAGATCCTAAGGATATTATAGATCTTAAGAATATTATGGATCTTAAGGATATTATGGATCTTAAGAATATTATGGATCTTAAGAATATTAAGAATATTATAGATCCTTAGGATATTATAGATCTTAAGGATTTTAAGAGTATCAAGGATATTAAGTTCCTCTGAAAATGACAACGTTTACTCATGATTAAAAATTACTAATTATTTACTCAATAGTTGAATTAAACAATAATAATATCCTAATATTTATATATTATAAAACAAAATGTTTCTGTACACGATATTTAAAAAAAAACCATTTAACATGAATTTGTAGAAATCCATTATATTAGAAATTATTTGAAATTGCATTAAATATTAATATATAAACTATAAATGTCACGCTGGAATCACCCTTTTAAAGCCGACAAATATCTTTTCAAAGAAGAAAAATATCCTTTCAAAATGAACGAAACATCTTTTAAAACGGATAACTTTTGAAGATGACCGGTGATAACAAATAAAAACCATCTCTTTTGTCTTTACTTTGGCCTCTTCGACGATGTTCTGGCATTGTTTGTAGCCTTCTTCGTTCTCCAGTGTTTTCCACGATTTGTTGACAGCTGAGGTGTGGCGGAGGTGTGACGTAGGTACCATGAGACGTTACCAACGTCCGTACGTATCGACGTAAGGTACTTTGACGTAGATGGTACAGGCTAATTAAGTTGTCATGTCGTACGACGACGTCATTGTTTACATACCTATACGCGTGTCGAGGAAACACAATCAACACGATACTCATAAATTGAATAATCTATTAGCTTGCAGGGATATTCAATACCCGGGCGTAACAAATACGTTTACAACACCACCTCTCTAATGTTAGCTGTTATGCTATATATTAATTTTGTTTTTTATGAAAGCTTCATTTTTAATATTATATTCCTAACAAATATTTGAACAGGTTCTTATTATTTGGAAAAAATGTGTGTCAATTATTGATGTGTTAAATTCAAAGTATTTCATTGTCACTTATTAGGAAGATAGTTTAATATAATTATAAATTATAAAATATAAAATCAGTCGCAGATTATTATAACTAGGATAATAATTATTATTATAACTATTATTATTTCTATTGTAACTATTGTTATAATTACTATTAAAAATATTATAATAAATAATAATATGATTATTGCTATATTAAAATGGTGAACGAATTTGTACAGCATCAGAGATTTTGTAACGGTATACAGTTAAACATATGAGGTCGTCATAGAAACAGCTAGTTACACTTGTAAACATAGCAATATGAGTAAATCCGTTACCATAGCAACATGTCTGTAAAAAACCTTCAAAAGCAGACTGAGCGCGTTCTTTGTCGTTTTGATTTTTATCGGGATGCACTAGTATCGACATCTATGAAATAAGACAAGGATATTAAAAAGTTACACTGCATTGAGAGAAGTATAGACATCGCAGTAGGTGTAATTTAATTGAACCAAAGCGAAATAAGTTTTATAAATATTTTTAAATTAAATAAATTAAACTTGTACGCAAAGTTATTTACATTTTTTTATCTGTATTCCGAATGCTTTATTATTGATTGAAATATATTTATTAAACTTCTATATATATTTAGTTATGAAATATACGTAAAGAACTAATGGAAGCGATATAAAGATCTATTGAAATAGATATAAATAGACATAGAGGTATATTGAGATAGACAAAGTTGGGTAATGAAATAGAAATGAAGGTATATTGAGATAGATAGAGAGATCTAATGAGATAAACATAGTCTAATTAATTAATTAGAAGTAGAAGGAAATGAGATAGACATATTGCCTCCATATTTCAATTCATGCGGACGTGTCAATAAGCATTTGTGTCGGATGTGCAGAGTTCAACACATACAAACCCGTCGGTATTTCTTCTTGATTTCACTTAAAGGCATGTCAGGGTCTACCTGCGTCGAGGAGAAAGAGTCGATTAGTTCTACCTAGTATAGAAAGAGAGAGCAATATGCCTGCAATGTTCACATGCGAGCGAGAAATTATTGTACTATTTATTTATAACACTTTAAATCACTATTTATGGGAAACTGAGGGGGGGGGGTGTGACGGAGATATAGGGCATTAGTAATATGGGGGTGAGGGTGACTGGAGGAGTATGAGAGTGTTCTTGTTGTGAGGGTGACTGGGAAATGAGAGAGGACTAGGGGGTATGAGTGTATATGGGGGTGAGGGTGACTGGAGGAGTATGAGAGTGTTCTTGTTGTGAGGGTGACTGGGAAATGAGAGACGACTAGGGGGTATTAGTGTATATGGGGGTGAGGGTAACTGGGAAATGAGAGAGGACTAGGGGGTATGAGTGTATATGGGAGTGAGGGTGACTGGAAAATGAGAGAGGACTAGGGGGTATTAGTGTATATGGGGTGAGGGTGACTGGGAAATTAGAGAAGACTAGGGGGTATGAGTGTATATGGGAGTGAGGGTGACTGGAGGAGTATGAGAGTGTTCTTGTTGTGAGGGTGACTGGGAAATGAGAGAGGACTAGGGGGTATTAGTGTATATGGGGGTGAGGGTAACTGGGAAATGAGAGAGGACTAGGGGGTATGAGTGTATATGGGGGTGAGGGTGACTGGGAAATTAGAGAAGACTAGGGGGTATGAGTGTATATGGGAGTGAGGGTGACTGGAGGAGTATGAGAGTGTTCTTGTTGTGAGGGTGACTGGGAAATGAGAGAGGACTAGGGGGTATTAGTGTATATGGGGGTGAGGGTAACTGGGAAATGAGAGAGGACTAGGGGGTATGAGTGTATATGGGGGTGAGGGTGACTGGGAAATTAGAGAAGACTAGGGGGTATGAGTGTATATGGGAGTGAGGGTGACTGGAGGAGTATGAGAGTGTTCTTGTTGTGAGGGTGACTGGGAAATGAGAGAGGACTAGGGGGTATTAGTGTATATGGGGGTGAGGGTGACTGGAGGAGTATGAGAGTGTTCTTGTTGTGAGGGCGACTGGGAAATGAGAGAGGACTAGGGGGTATGAGTGTATATGGGAGTGAGGGTGACTGGAGGAGTATGTGAGTGTTCTTGTTGTGAGGGTGACTGGGAAATGAGAGAGGACTAGGGGGTATTAGTGTATATGGGGGTGAGGGTGACTGGAGGATTATGAGGGTGACTGGGAAATGAGAGAGGACTAGGGGGTATTAGTGTATATGGGGGTGAGGGTGACTGGAGGAGTATGAGAGTGTTCTTGTTGTGAGGGTGACTGGGAAATGAGAGAGGACTAGGGGGTATGAGTGTATATGGGGGTGAGGGTGACTGGGAAATGAGAGAGGACTAGGGGGTATTAGTGTATATGGGGGTGAGGGTGTATGGGGAGGGTGACAGTTGGCTAGAGGGGGCGAATTGTGTAGCGTGAGTGTAATTTGGGTAGCGTATGTATGTAAAGGAATATGAGAGGAGGATGCGGTGGTAAGGCAGACTGGGGGCAACGTATCAGAATCTAGGGGTGAAGGAATGCACGCAAAAGTAACAGGTGAAACGGGATATGGTGTGTGGGGGTTCAGGGAACTGAGGATATAGACCGATGGGGTGATGGTGATGGTGGGACTATGGGGGGAATGGGAAGATTACCATGAGCACGTCGAAAGGATTCAAGTTGAAGTATGTGCATCCTGGACGTGATAATCGGTCGAGTTGTTGACTTGAAGTTAGGTTAGAATCTCGTTTCTCGATCGCTTTCACCTGAGCGACGACGGAATGATTAGATTGGCTAATGAGAACTAGTAAAGGGAGGAATTAGTAGTGGTAGAAATTATAAGTAGTAGTAGTGGTGGTGATAGTGGTATTGGTAATTGTATTAGTAGTAATAATAATAGTAGCAGCAATAACAGCAGTATCAGCTGCAGTAGTAGTAGTAGTAATAGTTTTATTTTCAATTAGACATTAATCTTGAATATATAGTATAACTGTACTGTTATGACATGATTAATCAGCCTGAATACAGCTTGTTATTGCATTATGTATATACAATATAATAATAGTAGACTTATACTATAACTATATGTATATTTAGATATATAAATAATAATTAAATTCTCAAAAATATGCAGATTACCAGAAATATTACAGCTATAATATCTAAAATATTAATATTATATGTAGCTACATAGTAACTAAATGGTAATAGTACATAGAATCACCGAGTACTACAAAATTAAGTGGATATTTTACAGTAAATGATATTATATATTAAGGTATTTAAGGTGATTGTCCAGTTGTTATAGTTTTAAGGTAATTTTCCATGTGAATTCACAACAAGTATTGAATACTAAGAAATTGAATATTAATAAAAAATTAAATATACTTAATTACAAATAATTATATAATTACATTTTATCAAAAATATATTCTCTTTACTAATATGATATATGTATCATATACTATACTATATTTATATAATATACTATATGTGATATAAATTAATATAATATCGAATATAGTCTGATATGCTAAAAGGTCGAATTCTATAATAGTAGTGAATAATTCACATGGTAAATCACCTTTCAACTATAATAATATGTTAAATATGATCTACAAATGATTTACATATACTCCATATATTATATACACTAATATGAATTAATATCATATTGTATATAGTCTTATATACTTATATAGGATTCCATGTTTGTGGGAATTCACGTATTTCATATTAAAATTATGTATACAAATCAATTAGTTTTATTCAGTGATGTTTGGGCGTGGATAACTTTTACGAAATTTTACCGGATCGTATTCCATACGTGATCCAAAAAGTATAATTTGTGTATTTATTGTAAGGTATATTGGGAAAGTTAATAATATGTGGTATATCTGGAAATTAATAATTTAAAGTTTTATTCTATTTTAATATCATACTTCTGAATAAAATGTATCAAAATCTTCTTTTGGTTTTTCATCAGTTGTATCATCTGATTTTGAATCACTCATGGTTACTACTGTTAATTAGTTCGAAATAAAATATAATGTATTAATACTTATTAAAAATAAAAGAAATTAAGGTAATTTAATCAAATTTAGTATTTTTATAATAATAATTATATTTGTAAATGTTTATAATATTATACAATAATAATGAATATAATTTAAATTATAGATATTAATAATATTTACCATATATACTATAGTAAACAAATAATACTCAGAAATAGTACTGTAAAGTTTATATGTGATGCTAATTGTTAATACGCAATGCATAGGACCATTTAGATATTATAGGGTATCACCAAATAATTCATATATTAGATTTAAATAGCTTTAAATTATTAAATAATTATACTTTCACTGATATTATCTGGGATAAATGAGATGTTCAAATATATCAACTAAAATAAATTTAGTTGAGTATTCTTGAAATACATCAATACGGTATCCAGTGTTTTCTTGGTATTGATCACAATTCGTAAAGATTTAATATAATATATCTTCAGATTGATTTATAGAACTGAGATTCTTGTTACATTTTTAGATAGTATTCGAATAGATTTTGGGCTATTTTTTGATAGCTATAAGTTATACTTCATCAACTGACCTGATATGGGATGAAAGGACTTAAACATATATATACAATGAAATGCAATATGATATTGTAAATGAAAATGTATAAGATAACACTATATTATTAAAAGAAACATTAAATATGAAACAAGAATATATAGTATTATAAACATTGAAAATGTATAATAAATAAGTAATTCTGCGAATAATATATATATATATATATATATATATATATATATATATATATATATATATTCACCTTATTCGTATTATAGCAAATCTATATTTAACAACGTAATGATATTAATTGCATGTTACTTAATAAATTAAATGTACTCATCAACATTATGCTACATATATTTTTTTATAATACACTATAATACTATGATATATATATACATATATATATATATATATATATATATATATATATATATATATATATTGATAAAATATAATCTATACATAAAATGCATTAGTAAATTAAGAATTATATAATTAGGACTATATTAAAATACAGAGAGATCTCTTTGAAATATTCATATTACTTTTATAAATAAACCAAGTGGATTAGAGATACACTATACAATATAATAGTAATTACTGAATAGAATATATTTATAGATTTCTATTTATAAGAGCTTGACATACGGGGAAGGATACATTGTACGATGCATCCTATTATAGTTTTCTATAAACATCTTACAGTCATATTTAAATTTATTTCTAAGTCTTTTTAGATTCTAAATCAACGTAAATAATGCCCATGGTGTTATAATATTCGTCACGAATGTGTATAGGGTTGGAAATGATCATCTGACTCTATTACAGTCAGTTGAACATCAACTAAGTGATATGATTTAAATACAGATTCTTTTTATTATTTAATTACTCTTGGAATATCTGGAGAAAATAAACTTGCCCAATAAAGAATATATTTTTAATATATTTTAATAAAAGTGAAAACATATTTTAGTTACACTAAATATATGTTATTTATTTTGTATTTAAAATAATTATAGAAGATTGTATAATAGTTACATCATCTGGTTTCTTGAGATGTTATACTTAATTAATAATTTTATTTTAGATTTATTATAATTAAGTTCTTATTATATATATATATATATATATATATATATATATATATATATATATATATATATATATATATATATATATATATTAGAACTATACTCATCAACCAGTTGTTTTAATTTGCCAGATATTGAGTGTGAAGTTCTGGTTTCAGATTCACAAGATTTGTTATATTATATATATATAATGTATGATTTATATTATACTTATTATAATAAGTATAACATATAGAATATAATTCAAAATTTTCATATGACATAACTAATGTGTTTGAATATTATAATATTTTGGTATATGTTAAATCATTATTAATTATTGTTAAATAGAAATAACTGTATTTTAAATATAACTATAAATTCATAACATTATAAAATTATAATGAACTACTATGTATTTATATAATCATTATCTATTTCACAAACATAAAGGCAATCGATATTTTCAATATACATGATTTAATACATAAGCATACCCTTAACGGTACGTGTTACGTTATTTAAGTTAGATATAAGTAGTGGCATTTAATGTTTATTTACATATATCAAGTACGATAACTGAATTTCTATATTTGCCATTTATAAGTCAATAATATTTATAATATATTTTTCAGTGGCGGATAGTATTTGATTTTTGTTATCATTATCGATAAAATTTGAATTACTCAATTACCGCAACCACTGAGTACACTGAGTACTCAGTGTACTCGGTGTACTCAGTGGGTATACGAATTACAAGTATATTGTGAGGTTAAATTCACAATGAAAAATCATATTGTCATTAAAAGTTGACCTCACAACGACACGTATATTAACTAATACATTAGAATGCGAAGAGTGTATTCACTTTGAGAACTATACGTAGTCTAACTCAAATGTACAATGTAGTATCTGGGTTAACTACTGTTCTAAGGATTCTACCTACCATTCAACTACTCAATGTTATTAAAAACTAAATTTAAAATAACCCCTCAAATCGATTATCGTATAATCTAAATTATCCACGATAATGAACAGTCGTACACATATTAACATAGTTATTCTATTTTGAATTGGTAACATCCGACTTTGATTTACTCATCACTAGCTCGCCCCCATTACAATATACTTACAATAATACACTTGGTACAATAGAAATGATCGAAATAATAGAATGAAATGAAACCGAGCTAGTAGTTTGTGTTAGAAGCATACATATATATATATATATATATATATATATATATATATATATATATATTGCTATTTAGAACGATGTCGTATATGTTTAATGTACATGAAATAGAATGAGTGATCAACGAATAGATTTATTGAACTCAACGTCACGGCATCTCGGTGTCTTTAGTCATGCTCCGACGCATGCGCGGTCTACCCTGTCCCATGCCCGCTCTGGGCCGTACGCCCCTAACGGGTCCAGACATTGCGGTCGCTCGGGGCGCTAATCCGCGAACGCCCGCCGCCCTCATCGCGCCCGACGCACGAACTCCGCGCGCCATGGCGGCGCCTCGCGGCACGCCCCTCGCGACGCGCGCCATCGCCTGGCCACGCCCCATCGAGGCCTGCGGACCGCGCGTCTGGGTAGTCGCTGTAACGCTGCTATCGCTACTCGAATCCTCGGAACTGCTGTCGGAAGTGGAGCGACGCGTGGCTCCCGACGTATTGCCCAGCACACGTATGAACAGCATGGAGAACACCAGCAGAAACTTGTGTATCCCGTGAACGGCGGCCTGTAAAAGGGGCGTGGTTAGAATGCCGGGGGCGTGGTTAGAATACCGGGGGGGCGTGGTTAGAATGCCGGGGGGCGTGGTTAGCGACAAGGGTAGCAGACGACGGTTTGCCGAATACACGTAGGTAGAGTTAAAATTGCGGCGTAGTCGGCCATCGAACCCGTTATCTCGACGACCTCGAGTGACATTTGACCCCTAACCCTGGCCACGTTGGTGATGGTGAACAAAGCCGTGTTATGACTGAGCTCCATTAGAGTGAAGAATATGGCCAGCCATAGAGCGGTACTGAACGCTTGTTTCACGCTTAATATGGGCCTCAACTTCCTGTAAGTCAAGTGTGTATAATAGGGGTTAAGTTAAGTGTGGGGCTGGTAAAATAGGGGTTAAGTCAAGTGTGAGGCTGGTATAATAGGGGTTAAGTCAAGTGTGAGGCTGGTATAATAGAGGTTAAGTCAATTGTGAGACTATTATAATAGAGGTTAAGTCAATTGTGAGGCTATTATAATAGAGGTTAAGTTAAGTATGATGCTGGTATAATAGGGGTTAAGTTAAGTGTGAGGCTAGTATAATAGGGGTTAAGTCAAGTGTGAGGCTGGTATAATAGAGGTTAAGTCAATTGTGAGGCTATTATAATAGAGGTTAGGTTAAGTGTGAGGCTGGTATAATAGGGGTTAAGTTAAGTGTGAGGCTGGTATAATAGGGGTTAAGTTAAGTATGATGCTGGTATAATAGAGGTTAAGTCAATTGTGAGGCTATTATAATAGAGGTTAAGTTAAGTGTGAGGCTGGTATAATAGAGGTTAAGTGAAGTGTGAGGCTAGTATAATAGGGGTTAAGTTAAGTATGAGGCTGGTATAATAGGGGTTAAGTCAAGTGTGAGGCTAGTATAATAGGGGTTAAGTTAAGTGTGATGCTGGTATAATAGGGGTTAAGTAAATTGTGGGGCTGGTAAAATAGGGATTAAATTGAGTGTGAGGCTAGTATAATAGAGGTTAAGTCAAGTGTGAGGCTGGTATAATAGGGGTTAAGTCAATTGTGAGGCTGGTAAAATAGGGATTAAGTCAAGTGTAGGGCTATTATAATAGGGGTTAAGTCAATTGTGAGGCTATTATAATAGGGGTTAAGTCAATTGTGAGGCTATTATAATAGGGGTTAAGTTAAGTAGGGGCTAGAATAATAGGGAATAAATTGAGTGTGGGGCTAGTATAATAGAGGTTAAGTGAAGTGATGGGTTAGTATAATAGAGGTTAAGTGAAGTGATGGGTTAGTATAATAGAGGTTAAGTCAAGTGTGAGGCTGGTATAATAGGGGTTAAGTTAAGTGTGAGGCTGGTATAATAGGGGTTAAGTCAAGTGTGAGGCTATTATAATAGGGGTTAAGTAAATTGTGGGGCTGGTAAAATAGGGATTAAGTCAAGTGTAGGGCTATTATAATAGGGGTTAAGTCAATTGTGAGGCTATTATAATAGGGGTTAAGTCAAGTGTGGGCTATTATAATACGGGTTAAGTCAATTGTGAGGTTATTATAATAGGGGTTAAGTTAAGTGTGGGGATAGTATAATAGAGGTTAAGTTAAGTGTGAGGCTAGTATAATAGAGGTTAAGTCAAGTGTGAGGCTGGTATAATAGGGATTAAGTTAAGTGTGGGGCTAGTATAATAGAGGTTAAGTCAAGTGTGGGGATGGTATAATAGGGGTTAACTTAAGTGTGAATCTATTATAATAGAGGTTAAGTCAAGTGCTGAGCTATTTAATAGGGGTTAAGTCAAGTGTGGGACTATTATAATAGGGGTTAAGTCAAAATCCTACGAATTAAATCATATTTAATTATTGTGAATTTGTATTAAATTATATACAATTTATTTAAAATATAAATGCAATATATTTAATTCTATTTACAAAAGGTCACCTCTCTCCGGGCGGTTATTTGACTATTTATAGATACTCTATAGTGGTTGTGGACCGCCATTGAAATGGTTTGGTGTATCTCTCACCTGGTGATCATCTGCAGAAGGATGGCGATGGTAAAAGTGGCCAACAGTGACGTGATCATCCAACCGGAATTGAAGAGGCGTCGTACACGCAACGCCTCGTAAAACCACGATACGCTGACCACTTCTCCGACCACTACGGATGCCAGTAGGCGTTTGTCCAGTTGCACGCTCAGGTCCATCGAGTAACGAGGTCGGATACGTGGAGAGGTTGGATCTGGAAATATGTCTTGAAGAGATGGTATCAGTTGGTCAGCAAATTGCTAAGACGAAGAACTGGTAGTTTATCAATAATTAACTAGAAATAAGATATCAGACGATAAAATCAGGAATTTATTTGAACTCGAAAATGATTCTCCTATACGATAATATTAGTGAATTAAATTAATATTTGTTAAACTATTGTTAATGTTTACATTGGTTACCAGATACTATTATCTGAGAATAAACAATTCATTATAGATTTAATTTCATCTTTAACAAAATAGGAAATTATTATTATATTATATGTATGCAGTTATAATATTAAATTTATATATATATATTATTTATTTAGATGTTTATTCATATCTTAGCTATATATATATTATATGCTTAGTTTATTTTTTTTCATTATGTATAATGGTGAAGCCAATACATTATTATGCAATATTATGTAGTTTGTTTTATTAAAGTAAGATATATTAACATATGGTGATGATATATATGATTGATTATGTATATATATATATATATATATATATATATATATATATATATATATACTTACGTTGTTCAAGTTGATAGTTATGAGGTTGAGGGTTCCCAATAGTGTATGTGTTCAGTATGTGTGTATGTGTTCAGCTATCTTGAGGATGAATCACAATTGAATAGTTTCCCATGTTACCTGAATAGCTAGTATTCCCTCATTGTTCCCTCGCCAACCTTTGACCTTTAGAATCTACGCGTAACCTTCTAGGTCCACACGAATAGATTAACCCGTTGACTATCCCCATGTAAAGTACTATAGATGTACTCGGTATATTATACTGCGTTCTAAAGTAACGCCGTTCCAATTTGATTATCCTGGATGTCGTAGGTAAAATGGTCATATTAACGGAGGAAGTCATCCTTGCCGACTAATTGTTTTCCTATCAGCAATTATCAGTTCGCTTCTATTTGCGATGGTATTACGCAATCGCAGTGTGACGCAATGAGACGCGTACGATACAACACCTGATATGGCACCGATCTTAGTGATACAGCCTATTATCTGTATCTATTATCTTTATCTATTATCTGTGACTAACTCTACCAAAGTATAAAGGATAAAAAGCAATAATGTAATAATAATATAATGAAAGTTAATACTTTGTGTGATATTTTCATTTGTATAATAGAATGTTTGCTACTAATCTATTATGCGTTATGATATAGGCAATCCTTTACTTATATAGGGTATGTTTGGTAATATGTATACCCTAACGGCTCTCCCCACCCACCAAGACTTCCCAAAACCAAATGATGATATTCTATAAATAAATTATTAAAATTACTGTAATTTTTAACCACATAATATTAATCAATATATTTGTTAATCTGTTATTAGAAATTTAGACAATTGTTGACGATTTGTATAACTTTACCTTAGCCGATTCTATAGTCGGATTCATTGTCATCCTCATTTCAATTTGAACTCTAAATTAGCCACGCCCACTGGGTTATATTCGCTTACTCCCAGAACAATAAGCACATCATGTTCTTAACTGAACAATGACTCGGCTGAATTTCAATCAATACCGAAATTTCATATAATAAAATTGGATAATAGCAACACTATAGATAATATATTTAGATTATATATATATATATATATATATATAGGTAAGCAAAATCTGCATATACATTAGTATTATACTATATATGTTAATATTAATCAGGTAAAATAAATATTAACATAGCTAGAGACTAAAAACTAATACATGGGATATATATTGGACTATATATCAATAATAAAATGTATGGTTATATAATTAACAAAGGATTTGGATATTCGTTTAATAATTTGTTAATCAATGGTGTATTAATGACAGATTTTAAAAAAATGCATATTTGTTTTACTAATATCAACAGATATTTCCAAATTCTTTACATATAGATTTTATGATAAATTTAATATAAATATGCATTTTCCACATTCTTTTATTTATAAATTTACATCGGTAACTAGTAGAAATTGTATTGATAGCAATGCAATATATATATATTTAATAATTATTAAATAATTAAACATGTATGAACCACAAAGACAAGAAAACATAACATTATTTGTAAACAATGTAGCACAGTTAACAGCATATCTAGCCAATGCCTAAATACAATTATTTGTAAACAGCTAATGCCTAGCTAATGCCTAGATTTTTTCAAATTTTTTAATCAATTTTTTTTATGTCCAAAGAAAATAATGATAATAGAATATTGTTTTATAAATCTATTTTAAATTTGAGGCATTGGCTAGACACAGATATGCTATCGTATGCATAGACTTATATTTTCCAGGTAAATTGTTAATCTATATATTTACAATTTTACCATATGTAATCGAATGCAACATATATTATAACATTGACTATAATGTAATTTTCTATTAATTAAATTTTTAATATTTTTAAAATTATAGAAAACTATTTATGATGTATAGAAATTATTTCAAAGTTATTAAAAGTTTAATTAAAAATATTTTATTTTATATATTTTCTCTTACTACAAATAATAATGTCATTTTAATGAGTCTAACATATATATTATTATTTTAAACATATATATTATATATTGTTTTATTATTGGCTGGTTTATTCATTCACGATATTTATTATTTGATAATAATCTAATATGGTATTACATATAAATTAAATGGTACGTTAATCTTTACAATGTAATTTATTTAAAATATATAATGTCATATTTTTGATTTCTGGATTAAAATTATTTAATATATTCGATACAACCTGTTAAAATATTATAACAGAATTGTTATGATTATAAAAATAAAGTTTAAAAGTATTATCACGAAATTTATTTAATTTATTTGATAAATTAAAATATATATCATTTGTCAGAGTGAAACAAATCATTATATAAGATGTTTTTGAAAATAAATATAACAAGTAACTAAATAAATTCATGAATTATAATATTTTATTTAAATAATATGGAAACAAATTTGAAATGTATTCAATGATAACAAATAATATCAAATGATTTAATCAATAAATTTAGTAAATTTACAATTTTCATAGATTACGAATGTAAATAAAAGTTACGAGCGGCCAATACTTTGGACAAGGCTGGATTGTTTGTCGGGAAGAGTTAATTACCAAGTATATTCCATAAAGATGGCAATATGTATTAAATAAGGTGATAGTATTTGTTATATTTGAAAATATACCAATAAAAGTATTTAAAATTATATATTACAGATTATAAAAATACTAATTACATTTGTAGCGATTATTTAATATGTTACATTTTTTTCTATAATATTTAAATAAAATATTATAATTAATAAATTTATTTATTTACTTGTAGTCACGTCTAAATGTTTTGATTGTAAATGTTACACTTGGATTTCGAATTTAAAATTGTGTTGTAACTATTAGTTATATTTATTTAAGATTAATTTATATATTAAAGTTAACGTAACATTTTATTCATTTTTAATGTTATGTTCGATTATCATAAAATAATATTAAATCAATGAATACGAGTTAACAATTAATACATTTATTTATTGCGACGGTGATTATTCAGATGTACAATTCTAAGAGTGAATTTATAATATCGTGATTTCTAACACAACTTGAGCTAATAGCAATGCAATCTGACCACCGTATCAAAGGTTGCCCCGTTTCTCCTGGTCGATCTCTATGGCTTCGAATAGACTCTTGAAGTTACCGGCTCCGAATCCCTTCAAAACAGCGAGGGTGGTTTAAGGTTGCGACACCGGGACACTAACGAATTCACTAGTACACTAGTTTACTAGTTACACTAGTACACTAGTTTACTAATTACACTAGTACACTAGTTTACTAATTACACTAGTACACTAGTTTACTAATTACACTAGTACACTAGTTTACTAGTTACACTAGTACACTAGTTTACTAATTACACTAGTACACTAGTTTACTAATTACACTAGTACACTAGTTTACTAATTACACTAGTACACTAGTTTACTAGTTACACTAGTACACTAGTTTACTAGTTACACTAGTACACTAGTTTACTAATTACACTAGTACACTAGTTTACGATAGCGATGTACTGTACGCACTCTCCGGGCCGACTTTATACTTACGTTGTGGTTGTGGCGTTCTATGATCTCTATGAAGAGAGTCGGCCTATCCTGTTGAAGGCCACTGAAAATCTGTAACAGGTAACCGGCGTCGTCGAAATCGACGAGGATCTGAAGTTCTTGGAGCTGCAATCGTCGAGGTGAATAGCGCAGATATAAAGCAGACGGTATAGGGCGGTATAGTTCTATATGCGTGTCTACGCTGTATACGCCTTCGTTAACAACTATTGCATCTCGCATGTATTGATGTATTTTCCTTTGTTATTATGTTGATAACGTGCGTGGAAACGAGAACGAATTCATCATTACACCTTAACATTATTTTCCATATCTCAATTATTGCCAAGTGTATTGTTGGCTGTTAGGTTCAGCATACGTTTTTGCATTCGCCTTTATCGTTATTCGTTTCAAACAATAAGCTATCTATTAATTATCAATTACTTAAGCCCGACGCGAACACAAATGGTCAGTAATGAAACCATGGCGTACAGTACTACGCTACCTAGTCCGTACAATGAGCACAGGGCATGAGTGCACTTGTACGTTATTTTTAATATTCCGTTACTAATATCAGTCCAAATACAAAATATATACAAAGTATTCAAAAGAGTGTTGTAAGTGTGCGAGTTAATGTTTACTAGTGCGTTTGCGCTCATTTTAGTGCATTTTGTGAGACTTGCACTCAACTATGTGTGTTGCACTCACTTTAGTGCGTTTTACACCCACTCACCGTATCTATATCCTCTTGAACTGTGATTTTAGCGAGAGCCAGTTTCTCTCTTAAAGAATCATAATAGGAATTCGGAACTGTCAGGAATGTAGTTCCCCTGGCTCTCAATGCCCGGATCTAACGTGAAGAATGTTAGAATTTAAAGAGGTGTTTTAGTATTTATGTAATTTCTGACTAAGATATAGATTAGTATGCAACTAGCCATGGCTTATTTATAAATGTATTTGATTCTACGTAAGGGTTCAGAGATCATTACGAATGTTGTGGATAACGATATATAATTTACAATAGGTTATGTATATAAACACTAATATAAACAGTCCCTTTAAGACCTACTCTTTCAAGTTCCACAATTATGTAATAATTATAATTATTATTATAAAAACAGCGCAATAGAACAAATATTAAATAATAACAATATAAAATAAATATAGAATAAAATACTAAGAAATCAATAAAAAAATTATAAAAATTCCAATGAAAATATTAAAAAAAAATATAATTCACAATGTTAGAAAGAAGGGAAAATGAATGAATACAGACAATATTATTATTGCGAATTCAAACTAATACAGTATGACATGAAAACCAGTCATTAGATGATGACGTCACAATTCTAAACTTATTGCTTTTATCATATCCGTATATTAGATAAACTATTAACTGTCAATTGGTATTACATACGCTAACCGTGTCTATGATATTACTAGTTGTTAAAGCAATATGTTGAACACCCGACCCTCCATAGTATTCTACATATTCTTGAATCTGACTCTTCCGTTTTCCGGTAGCTGGTTCATTAATTGGCATCTAGGTTGGTTTTATATTTTGCATTAATTTAGTCTCAAGCATATTGCGCAACAGTTCACTACAGGGTCACGGATCAGCAATCACTTTAAATATAGATTATTACATTTTTTTATAAATCTATACATATCAAATATATAATCGCACTAACTTTCACTGTCTCCTCGTAGTTGGCAACAACAATAGATCTTAGGGATGAGTATTCGGTATGTATGTCTTTATCGTCAACCGACCAGAAACGATGGAATTTCAGCACTTTTTCATACCTAGAAGATTCAGTCAAATGAGTAGTTTAGATTTGCCATTTTCATCAGTAAAGTAATGGATAATTTATAATATTGAGACTTCACATCCTTTAAATAATAGATTATGTTTTGACAACATATATCAAAAATAAGTCTCAATATTTAGATAAGATATAATTTATGAAACTAAAGTTGAGATACTAAATAGAGATCTTCGTGGAATTAAAGACGACCATAACAATGTATTCCTAAATGATTACAGAAGTGCAAATATATCCTAATACATTGAAAGGATTCCCAATCGAATTCCCTCCAACTTCTATTATATACATTTACTATAAAGGATACATAAATTGTATTCTTATGTAATAACAAAAAATACGTATTAATAGTGATGAGATGTCTAACTAGAACAAAAGTTTCATTTATAGAATGTATCATATCATATATGTATGATCATATCATATATGTATGATCATATCATATATGTATGATCATATCATATATGTATGATCATATCATATATGTATGATCATATCATATATGTATGATCATATCATATATGTATGATCATATCATATATGTATGATCATATCATATATGTATGATCATATCATATATGTATGACCATATCATATATGTATGATCATATCATATATGTATGATCATATCATATATGTATGATCATATCATATATGTATGATCATATGTATGTTCTTGAGAATTCATTTTAATAGAAAGTTAAAAAGAATAAAACCAACAATTTCATTACGTAAATTGATGTTCTAGATGGCCTCAACATATCTGAGAACATTATTTTAAATTATATTTATACTGACATGAATATAAATATAACTAATTTTCCGCATCACATAGCATATAGTCTTTCACCAGTAATAGTTAATGAAACAAAATTAAGAAAATTTATAGAATTTATAGTAATCAACTAAATCGGTTTTCAAAAATGGACATTACCATAAAATAATAAAATATCAAATTTTTAGCATTAATTATATATGTAAAAACATTCTATGATATTTTATTCAGAAGAATCTTAAATTTTAGAAAATAATCAAGTTAATTTCTATAATAGATGAACGACGATCATTGATCGTCCATACTTCCGAGTATGACTCGAAGATATAATAGGTCATAGGTCATAGATCATAGCTTAGAAGCTTCCTCATGATCTAATATCGAATATACTATATATTCTGAACATCCCTTTCTCTGAGTCATACTCTAGGTCTAAAAATCAGATATTGTCATTCTAAATTATTGTTCTACCTATATTATTGATGTTATTATTGTATTTGATAACTATATTTACACAATTTACGGTAAATGACAATAACATCCTTATTTAGGTTTTGTATAAAGGTTTTGGTATGAAAAAGATTATGCGATTGCCTATTTGCAGAACTGTGTAACTTCTTTTAAAGAATTTAATCTTTAACATTTTTTTTTAAACATTTTCAAGTTATTTCCGAGTGAAGACTTATGATGAAGATTTCATTATATATGTGGTTTCAATAACATCCTTTAGAGGTATAATAGATAGAAATAGTACAATCTAATTCAAAATTTAGGTTTAATTTTCATTATTAATGTAGTAATATGAAAAATAGGATTATATACATATACTCCTATAGGAGTTATATAATATGATATTAATACCAAGGACAAATAACACCTTTATGTTGATCTAACATAAGAAAGTAGGTCACTATAAACAAATCGGTTATATTATATATTAAACAACATATTTATAATCTGTATAAACATTATATAAAAAAATCCAAATGTTTATTTTAATGTCTATTTGTATCTGTTATTATATGTGATATAATGATATATATATATATATATATAAATATACATATATATATATATATATATATATATATATATAAATATTTCATTTATATAGAAACTAAATACATTTGTATTGCAATTAAAAACTAATATAAGTAACTTCCGTTACTTATTTTAACTCAATAACTAACCACTCCGCAACTGCGACCATTTCTCCGTCCGGTTGGTTACCCACAATATGGTCAACATGACCTAGATTCGTTGCCGGCCTGTTGGTAGCGGGAGTGGACAAGGAACATAGTGTAATCATACACGTACACATAACGGCGTTATTACGCAATCGAACACTAACAGTAAGGAAAGTACGGGGTCACTGGACGTCACAGATTTGTATCCAGGTAAGAAGTCGCCGTTGTAATCCGACCTTAGTGGGAGAGATATGGCGAGATAGTACACGAATTAGATTAACGTTTATTAAAGTCAAATAATAGGAAATACTATAATCGAAGTTGGAAAATATATAAAATAAATGATAAACTATTTAATATCAAACTATATTCACAGTATTCAATGATATGTTAGCCATATGTGTATAATCTACAACCATAACACGTTTTTTTCGTAATTATTTATTCTATTTTCGGATAGAAATGTGACAACTATAAATCCTAAAGGTTATTTCTACAACTAACTTATCGATTAACGTGTGTACGGTATCACCAAATGTTTTTAAAGTCACGAATTTCACATCGCCATCCTCGTCTGATTCTGTCCACTGAGGTCGAATCACCGTAGCTCCATTTTCTAATGCCACCTAATGTATGTATATATATATATATATATATATATATATATATATATATAAATAATAAAAGTAAATGTATGAAAAAAAAGAGAGAGAAAGAGAGTAAGAAAGAAAAAATAGTTTAAATAGTTTAAATAGTAAATATATATATATATATATAATAATAATACTAAACAGGCTATATAATATAATGATATTGTAAGAAAAAGAGAGTGAATGAGATGTTTTTATATAATAAGAATAAAAGTATTAGAAATAATAATAATAATTATAAATTGAGATAATAAAAAATGAATTAAATAGGGTGACCATCTATACTAATGTTTTAAAAGTATCTAAAATAATATACTTGTTTATAAAGAGCAGATGAAATGGGTTGTCATGCCTGGTCCACTCTAAGAACCTTGGTTATTGCCTGGATATCGTTCACCAGAAATGCTACATCCTTGACACCATCTCCATGCATCGACATGTGATCATGCATCTCTATTATCGAAATGGTTCGTTTTACAAATATATTTATTGTTAGATTTTGTAATAAAATATATTTTGATATTTATATTAACGTAAAATTAGTATTTTCAAATCATATTAACAATATATAAAGAAGTAATTATAATTATAAATATAATACGACCTTTGGGAATTCCTGGATTAAGGGGACTTTTAAATATGAAGATCGTCTATATTAATTAATAAAATAAAATAAATAAAATCATTAATAATGAGAATATATTCGAATAAATTATATTAATTTGTTATTTTAAGATTTGAAGGCAATTTGACGCGGTCGGGTATATTGTCATATTTAATATTGAAATGATAGCATAAATAGATATTGTACTTACGTCATTCTGTCTTACTACATGGGTAACTACTTCACGGTCTTTTGTCTCCAGACCCTTATAAGCATATTGGGAAAATCCGAAGCGAATACAGTATATGGAACTTGCCTGGATATGTTGCAAATCGTAGATTTATTAATCAATTAAAATATAGTTTATGTTATATTAAATATACTTCGGTAAGTTTAAAATGTGATATATATATAATGTATTGTTTAAACATATTCAATGTCTATATATTATATATGTATATATAAATATCAATATACAATGTTATTATTCAAATTATTAAAATTCCATGATGTATTACGTTTCTTAAAGTGTTATGTATTTATAACATTATAATTGTATTACACAATACAAATTTATAATAAAATATTGAATAATTATATATTTCATAAATATATAAAAGTTATATATGGGATCAATGGTTATATTGCTTTTCTTAATAAAGTAATATTCACATTCCATTTATAGTTTAATAAAAATATTGTATATAAAATGATTTATTATTAAAAGAACTTTTCAACAGTCGGTATTAATTTAATTAAACTTAATAATATTTGTTTATGTTTTGTATGTTACGAATTACCTTTATATATCGTAATACATATATTATTAGTTGTAGTGATAATAATATATAAACATATACACATTATATATATTTTAACAACATGAATAAAATAAAATATAAATGTATATAATATTTAAAATATAATAAAAATGTATTTAATACAAATAGTATAATCATATAAAACTATTACTTCTATTCCCCTTTATAATATATATATATATATATATATATATATATATATATATATATATATATATATATGTATATAGTTTATATAGTTTATAAAGATATATAGTGTATATTTATTTATAAATATTTATTGAACTCTATTTACAGACTTTGATCCTGACACCATTCTAGTGAATTTTTCTGAACAAATTCCAAAATGGACGTGTAAATATCGTCTGCTTTTTGTTTATTTAGAATTTATTATTAAATACGCATTATCTTTAAACTTTTCGGACATGCGCAGTTATTTACAACTATTTATTTATTAATTAACTATTCATATATAACAATTATTCAATTTAAAAACCTGTTTTGCGTTTCCCACCCAAAAAGTCACGTGATGAAATGACAAGAATTGTCCAAACTCCGGCTGATTAGAAATTGGATGAAATTAAATAACATACCAATTGATATACTAAAGAACTTAATTATATTTTTCATAATAAAATATATACTCTATATTATATTATGTGTTTTTTATAGATGTGTTTTCAATTTTTTAAAATATGCAATATTTTTAATATGCTTATGTTAATTTTTATATACATAGTTTAACTTTATATTATTAATTAATAATACATTACCTTTATTCCTTTATCTTTATATTCAGTCTGTATTAAATAATCGTATTTAAAATATTATAATTAATCACCGAAATAGTATTATTTACTATATTTATATTTATGCAATCATAATAATATTTTGGCTAATAATAAATATATAATTAATTGCTTATTATTATTAAATATGATTTTATATTCTAAAATTTTTTAAAATACAAAGTGTATGATTATAATAATATTATTACGTAACATATATTCTATATACCCATGAAACCAACCAAGTCATTTTAGTTTTTTTATTATATAATAAAAGTGAAAATATATTTAAATTGCATTGATTATTTTTTTATGTTTATATTCTATTTTAACCAATTATATAATATTGTATAATAGTTACAACATTTTATTTATTAGGTAGTTATCGATAACATAACAATAGACTAACCATTGACACCAACAATTATGTTTTTTTTATTTTAGTGGATTTATGAATTTCGAAATGGTTTGCAAGCAACTTTTGATAGCGATCTACTTTTATAGACATCTTAATGTGGGCGTGGCTAAATAATTAGGGGCATGGATTAGAGTTCGGTGCATTCAATTCGTAGAGGCGATGACATATACTCTGTTTAGTTTATTGGAATTCAACTTTAGCCTATTAAAAGACGGTTTAATGAGTGGGACAATTCGAGCTAATAAATCATGAATATTTTGATCTCATCATAAAAGGAAATTTTAAACTAATATATCAAATTACGTATGTTATTTATATAGATAATTAATATTATATATTTATATTATGTTACTTAGTTTTAAATAAATATAAATATATACATAATATATATATATATATATATATACACTGAAAATGTTTTAGCAATACATTATTAAAGTAAACAATGTATTGCTTATCATTCGTTATATTGTAGTTCAGATCTTAAAATGTGTAATCTATTGTTTGATATATTAAAACAATATTAACAAGAATAGTTAATTAAGATTGTTGATAATTGTTTGTAATTGATGCAATACATATACTATTACATTTTTTTGAGATCAATCATTACAATTATCCTGCTAGTTTAAACTTTACCATATAGTATTTACTATATTCTTACTGTATACACCCATATAGAAGAAATCACAACATATCAACTTAATTGCTTATCGATAACACCATATCAAGTTCTATGCATATTTGTCAATATACATATAAATATACATATAAATATACATATATATATATATATATATATATATATATATATATAATATATATATATATATATATATATATATATATATATATATACATATATTATTAAAAATAATAATATAATTATGATTAGTTTAATATCGTGCTTCACTATCGTTTG
>OZ038318.1:3006396-3097396 GCA_964035775.1 Osedax frankpressi
GAATTTGATGTGTATTAGATTTTCAAAGAAGACAATGTTATCAAGTCAAAGTATAATTAATTATATACAGAAATATAATTCTATATTATGATAATACAATATTAATTTTATTAGAAATAATCCTAAATAAATAAAATATAAGTAGACCATTAATAGAAATTGCTATCTAAAATATAATATTTTAACTATATTTTTTTAATTTTTTTAATATCAAAATTTCTTAATACCACTGAAAATGAAAAGGTAGAATTATCTACCAATTCTCATAGTGGAATTATCAGGAGAAAATTCAATAACATGAAATAGAATTGAATAACAAATTTAAATTAATAAATTAAAAATCCAATTAAAAACACATATAAATTAATAATGATGTTATGTCAATTATATCAACTTTATAGATTTGGTTTAATCACAACAAATGCCATGGGGATCCCATTTCCGCCCGGAGTAAAAATAGTCAACATTTGCAAACTTATTGGAAATAAATCATTCATTAGCGAAACAACAAAACTTTTCAGATAATACTTTATTAATTATAAATCATTTATTTCAAAATAAATGACAATATTTTAAGCTCTCTAGATAGATTATATATTAAAGTAGGATACTATAATGCTCCTCATAATATTGTCATAAAAATACTAGAGAGTATTATAGAGGACTAGAGAGTATTAGAGATTACTATATTGTATTTGAGAGTATTAGAGAGTACTATATAGTATTGGAGATTACTATATAGTACTAGAGAGTGTATGAGGGTACTAGAGAGTACTATAGAGACCTACAGATTACTTAAGAGTACTAGAGAGTAGCAGAGAATATTAGAATATTACTAAAAAGTATTATAGACTACTAGAGAGTACTATAGGGCATTAGAGAGTACTATAGAGTATTAGAAAATATCATAGAGGACTAGTGAGTACTAGATAGTACTATAGAGTACTATAGAGTAATAGAAAGTATTAGAGGGTACTAGAGAGTATTAGACAGTATTAAAGAGTATTAGAAAGTACTAGAGAGTACTATAGATCATTATAGAGTACATGAGATGATGTACTAGTATGTAATAGAGAGTACTGGAGAGTACAAGAGATTACTATAAGTAATAGAGATTACTAGAGTGTAGTAGAGAGTAGTAGAGTGTAGTAGAAAGTATTTGAGATTACTAGAGAGTACAAGATAGATCTATGAAGTACTATAGACTACTAAAAGTACTATTGATTACTAGATAGTACTATAGAATACTAGAGTACACCAGATATTACTAATGGGTACTAGAGAGTAGAATATAGTATATAAGTGAACTAGATTGAACTGGTGAGTACAAGAGAGCACTATGGAATACTAGTTAGTACTATAGAGTACTAGACAATACAAGAGAATATTAGAGAATATTAGAGAGCACTATTTAGTATTAGAGAGTATGAGTAGGCACTAGAGAGTACAAGTAGGTATTTGAGAGTACAAGTAGGTACTAGATAGTACAAGTAGGAACTAGAGAGTACAATTATATATTAGAGAGTACAAGTAGGTACTAGAGAGTACTAAAGATTATTGGAGATTATTAGAAAGTACTAGTGAGTACCACAGAGTATTATATAGTAATAGATAGTACTATATAGTACTAGAAAGTACAATGGAATACTAGATAGTATAGTGAGTACTAGAGAGTACTAGTGAGTATTATAGTGTAGTAGAGAACAGTAGAGAGCAGTAGAGGGTAGTAGAGGGTAGTAGAGAGTAGTAGAGGGTAGTAGAGGGTAGTAGAGGGTAGTAGAGGGTAGTAGAGGGTAGTAGAGAGTAGTAGAGGGTAGTAGAGAGTAGTAGAGAGTATTACTAAATACTAGAGAGAACAATAGAGTAATGGATAATAATAGAGAGTATAAGAGATTGTAGATAGTACTAGTGAGTATTAGAAAGTATATATCTAGTAAGTACTATAAGAGTATTATAGATTATTATAGAGTACTATATAGTACTAGAGAGCACAATAGAGTACTAGAGAGTTTTGGAGTGTAATAGATAATAATATAGAGTAATAGATAGTATTAGATAGTACTAGAGAGTACTAGATAGTACTAAATAGTACAAGAGAGTACTAGAAAGTACTAGAGAGTATTAAAGAGTACTATAAAGTACTGGAGAGTACTATAGAATAATAATAAGTACTAGATATTACTACTGAGTACTAATAAGTACAAGAGAATACAATAGTTACTGTTTATAGAATTTAGATAATATATTTTTTAAGATTTTAAAATTCCATTTCAGAATTTATTAATATCAATTAGATTATAAACTTATATGAGATTATGAATTTTACAGTTTTTAAATTTTATCTTTATTTTTTTATAATTGATTTCATATTTCATATTTCATATTGATTCATATGTCGTAATACTTTTTTTATTTTATCTTATGTATGATTGAATCTTGATTTCGTATATATACATAAAGTATTACATATATTATTCTAAGTTTATATTTAATTTTAGTTAATTTTCATTATATTTATCATAATTTCCTTGAATAGAATTGATTACAAATGTGTATCCAAACTCGGCCACAAAATTGTCACAAAACTCGGCCAAAAAATTGTCCCCTAACTCCGCAACAAAATCGGGCACAAACTTGTCTCCAAACTCGGCCACAAAAGTGTCCCAAACTCGGCCAAAAAATTGTCCCCTAACTCCGCAACAAAATCGGCCACAAACTTGTCCCCAAACCCGGCCACAAACTTGTCCCCGAACTCGGCAAAAAAATCGGCCACAAACTTGTCCCCAAACTCGGACACAAACTTGTCCCCGAACTCGGCAAAAAAATCGGCCACAAACTTGTCTCCAAACTCGGACACAAACTTGTCCCCGAACTCCGCAACAAAATCGGCCACAAACTTGTCTCCAAACTCGGCCACAAAATTGTCCCAGAATTCCGTAATAAAATCAGCCACAAACGTGTCCCCAAACTCGGACACAAACTTGTCCCCGAACTCGGCAAAAAAATCGGCCACAAACTTGTCTCCAAACTCGGACACAAACTTGTCCCCAAACTCGGACACAAACTTGTCTCCGAACTCGGCAAAAAAATCGGCCACAAACTTGTCTCCAAACTTGGCCACAAAAGTGTCACAAAACTCGGACACAAAATTGTCCCAGAATTCGGCAACAAAATCGGCCACAAACTTGTCCCCAAACTCGCCAAAAAAATCGGCCAAAAACTTATCTCCAAACTCGGCCACAAAATTGTCCCAAAAAACAGACACAAAGTTGTCCGAAAACTCGGATACAAAATTGTCCCCGAACTCGGTAATAAAATCGGCCACAAACGTGTCTCCAAACTCGGCCACAAAATTGTCCAAAAACTCAGACACAAAGTTGTCTCAGAATTCGGCAATAAAATCGGCCACAAACGAGTCCCCAAACTCGGGCACAAACGTATCCCCAAACTCGGTCACAAAATTGTCCCCGAAATCCGCAACAAAATCGGCCAAAAACTTGTCCCCGAACTCGGAAAAAAAATCGGCCACAAACTTGTCTCCAAAGTCGGACACAAAATTGTCCCCAAACTCGGACACAAAATTGTCCCAAAACTCGGATACAAAGTTGTCCCGGAATTCAGCAATAAAATCGGACACAAACTTGTCCCCAAACTCGGGAACAAACGATTCCCCAAACTCGGCCACAAAATTGTCCCAAAATTCGGATACAAAATTGTCCCAGAATTCGGCAATAAAATCGGACACAGAATTGTCCCCAAACTCGTCAACAAAATTGTCCCCAAACTCGTCAACAAAATTGTCCCCAAACTCGGGCACAAACTTGTCCCCAAACTCGGGCACAAACTTGTCCCCAAACTCGGGCACGAACATGACCGCAAACTCGAACAAAAAAATGTCAATAAGCTCGGCCAGCAACTCGATAACAACAAATGCGAACATTACTCTTTCAAGTTCATTATATATAAATATATATATATTTATATATATTTATATATATATATATATATGAATATATATATAATTATATATATATATATGAATGTATATATATATATATATATATATATATATAATTATATATATATATATATATATATATATATATATATATAGTAAGCAATGTATAATAATCTGTATGTAAATTTTGGTTATGTATATTTTTATTCAAAGACTATATTTGTTGATAATTAGCATGTCACTAATAATTGGGATAGCTTTTTCCTTTCGCATAGATTATGAATAAAATCATTGAAAAAATACATCAATAATACATATATTAAATAAATAGATTAATTATAACATATGATATTAAATCTGTGATATTTATAGATTTATTATAATTTATATTTTATGTTTATTGTTTGTGTAAAAATCCAGGAAATATGTTGAATATTAAATTAGAGTAACTATATTATAAATAATGTATTCCATAATCAGTAATTGGAAGAAAAATAATCAATTACATTATAGATACAATTTATAAAATCATTTATTGCTCAAAAATTTCTAAGTATATAATACATATAAATGAATACAAAGATGAATTCAAGGTATAGAATATAGTAAAATGTAAATATTCATTAAGAAGTTGTAAAAAATGCTAACAAATTATCGATAATATTTCGGTAGCAAATATACAAATGAAAACAAATATATCTAATATATTATGCATTCTGAATTTAAATAATTACACGCAGTTATTATTGGAGATATATTACCTGGAAAAATAGTTTTATATAGTAAATAATTGTTCATGTATATATAATATTAGACCTAATTTCTATTATTATAGTTATTTATCATCATATTCAAATAATGTCGATATTTACCATATCTCCTAAATAAATGTCAACTCTCTTATCTTAATCTAAATAACATTGTCGATTGCATTACATGCCTCTATCAGTAAACCACTTAAACATAATACTAACTGTGTAAATAATATAGGTAACAATAATCGTATTATCGTAAACAATGATCATAATCTAGGTGGTGTTTGTTTATCATTGCATAATAACTCTATTTGTATAATGCAACAATTAAAAAGAGTTACGTAAAAGATATCATAATGCATAGTAATTAATACATGCCGTTATAAAAGTAATATTACATTAAATGCCATTAACCCTGTATCAGTTTATACATGCCGTTATAACGTAATATTACATTTAATGCAATTAACCCTCTATCAGTTTATACATGCCGTTATAACGTAATATTACATTAAATGCCATTAACCCTCTATCAGTTTATACATGCCGTTATAACGTAATATTACATTTAATGCAATTAACCCTCTATCAGTTTATACATGCCGTTATAACGTAATATTACATTCAATGCAATTAACCCTCTATCAGTTTATACATGCCGTTATAAAGTAATATTACATGTAATGCAAGTACTCTTGAATAGATTTAAAGTGGCATATATCATATAAACTTGAAAATAATTTTATATATAGTAAATAATATATAATATTATATATATATATATATATATATATATATATATATATATATATATATATATATATGTATGTATGTATAACAATGATTTAAATTTATAGAAAATACGAAAACCTCAGAAAACTCTAATGGAATTATATTTATTATATTAATCGTATCTATAATGATATTAATAGCGGCATATTTAATAAAGTAAGTGTATTTCATTAAATCATAAATATACTCCGCCTCTCCTTTATGTTACAGTAGCAATACATGGCAATGTCTATATGTATTGGTAACACATTCTATAGGTATAATTCTTTAAATATAATTTTCGGATGAGTAATTAGTTTATAATTCACGTATTGAGAATACATTCTCTCTATAAATTACCGCTTATGATATATTTAAATATAAAGTAAAAGTAAATAAAATTAATATCGTACATCATTCGCAAAATATTCGAATTATTTAGAAATGTTTTATAAAAACTAAATCATGTGCTATATATATTTATAATGGTCTTACAATGAAAAATATAGCATATTATATAAGTGAACATATTTAAATTTAAATTTAATTTGAATACTTAATTATTTATTAATATTGGTATATATATATAAATGTATATAAATAATAATAAATGAAATGTGTTATATATATATGTGTATAAATATATAATATACAAATATTCAAATTAAATGGCATCATTAATAATTTTTTTTAAAACATAAAAAAATATAAATCTCTACAAAATATGCTCTTTAGGGCTTATTTTTAGTTTCCTAATAATAAAGTTATTCAATAATAATAAAGTAATAAGTTATTTAATAATAATAAAGTTATTTAATAATAATAATGTTATTCAATAATAAAAAAATTATTCAATAATAATAAAGTAATAAGTTATTTAATAATAATAAAGTTATTTAATAATAATGAAGTTATTTAATAATAATAAAGGTATTCAATAATAATAAAGTTATTCAATAATAATAAAGTTATTCAATAATAATAAAGATATTTAATAATAATAAAGTTATTTAATAATAATAAAGTTATTCAATAATAATAAAGTTATTCAATAATAATAAATAATAATAATAAATCCCAACAGATCTAAACAAATAAATTAATATTTAAAGATTAAGAAATAAGATCGGAATTACTTATCTGTGTTAGTGATTACTAATTAGTAATTATTATAATATATCAATATAAGTGAATATGAATATAACGGCATGATATACTTGATATATATACATATATATTACATATTTACATGTAATACAGATATTCATATAATATATATATGTATATATATATATATATATATATATATATATATATATTGTTTCAAATTATATTTAACGATTAATATACATTTATAAAGTAATGTGATCTCTGGATATGTTTTATTATACGGCAGTAATACGTGAAATGGGTACAGCTATGCGGCTAATGGAATACGTATAAACTCTACTAAACTAATCTATATTAAAAACTTCCCTGTATGAGATGATTATGATATGTTTTTTCTTTGATGATACTTCCATAGTTTCTAGATGATCAAGAAAATTTGCTTAATAAAACGCTAAAATCATTACATAAACATAGGTTAAATGTAAATGAACAATCACTTCCACAGTGAACTCAATCTACTTTCAATCTTACATAAATATATGGGATAAATATCGTGAACCGTAAATAACCGTGATATGTTTGGTTATAATGTTTATTAGTATGGAATCTACCAATATTATTTATCTTAAAACAACAATAGGCATGTAATTTAATTGTAATTTAATTATTAATTATTTTTGTCAATACTAAGAAACTGGCGATACTCGTAAGACGTATTTTGAATAATATGCGTATATTAATATAGTAAATATATAATTGTAGATATTTCTATCTATTGTTCATAATAACAAATAACAAAATGTTAATTGAAAGTTAATTATTGAGTGGGGTTTCGTTATTTTACAAGTTAACCTTAGTGGTTATAAAAACAATACCAAGTAGATCATTTAATAAACTCATATATGAGTTTATTACATCTAACTCGGTAACTTCAAAATATAATTTGATAACATTATTATAAATATTTAATAAATGATATAATGATAGATACCTTAAAACCAAATAATCATATATTCTCATATTTTAATTTGTTAGAAAATCCGTAAATTGCATACACGATACCAATTAAATAAACTACTTCCTAAAATGTTTACTAAACATATGCTAACTCATATTGTAGAATCAACTGATTAATATGCATCAATATCAAATTCTTCATTTTAAACAACTTTTTCTGAAATACTTTTCTTATTAGGATTCGCTATTCATGTGGGTATATCTTCACTTACGGGTGTTACAATTTTTGATCTAAGAATCATGCATATAATAGGCTATTAATCTCTAATAGGATTACAAAAAATAGCTATATGTATTTAATACGATACCTCATATAATAACCAACGAGAATATTGACACAGTTATTGTGATCTACAAATTTAAAATTTATTTTTTCTATAAATTAAATTTGTATTAATAATTTCTATATATATATATATATATATATATATATATATATATATATATATATATATATATATAATAGCGAATGTTACTTTAATAATTAACTACTGAAAATAACATTGTTGGAAGTGTTTCGAAGGCTTGATTTTTTCGATTTGAATTTTTCCAGGATTCGTCATTATTTTATTTTGTACTGCCCTGGAATGTACTAACAGTACATAACAGTTACTTTTCATTAGTTTATATACCGTTATTTATATAAATGAGTCTAAATATATAGTTATATATAAATATTATAATTAATATATATTACCGTTGAATTATATTACAAAATATATATTACCGTTAAAGAATATAATCAAGATGTAGAGTATAAAAAATAACATAACATAACACTACTCTCACCTCAACTATAGATTGTATACTCCGACACTAATCATATGCATACATGTGTTGGTGAATTGAATTATGTATTAGTCTGGTGTTGCTATCAAAGTCGAAAATTTAGATTTATTTCGTTATTTTTTTTAATTTATATTTTCTAAAAAAATAATATAAAAAAAATAAATTGATAAAATAAAAAAAATGATATATAACATTGTAATATGAGACACATGAAATGTTTCCATTGTAATAATTATTATTGAATGCTTTATTTAGAAATTAACTAATAATACTACCTTGCAAGTGTTGTGATAGTTTTAGAATATCTTTCAATTTGCTATAACAATTATTGGTTAATTTATTAGAAATAATGCGATGTAAAAATTAAATTTTTGCATTTGGATTGTTTGATGAAATGCATTAAAATGATTAAAATGATCAATTAAATATACCAGACTTATTTATATATTAATACACGTTTATACAAATAATATAAAAACTCATTTATATATATAATAATATAAAAGATTTATAATATAAGATTTTATAAATATAATAATTCTCTTATCTAATATTTGATCAACATATATATAGCGAATATTCGATTACCTTCACCTTCACTCATATAATTACTTCCCTACCTCTATCCCTCCATCCCTCACCCTCTTTTCATCCCTCCCTCCTTCCCACATACATAACTCATACATATAATTACATATATATCCTACAGGAAAAATAATACAATACAAAAAATACGTTCAGGAAAAAATACATAATACAAAAATAAAATAAATCTGAAACGTATGGTATTTTTCATTGTGTTATAATATACATTATAATGTTATAATATATATTAGTATCTTATAATATACATTATAATGTTATAATATACATTATGTTATCGTAGTGATTAACTAGTAACTATATATTATATGTATAAATTACACCACCATAGATGAGGTAATCTCTATTACATTTTATCATAGACACACTATAATACAGTTAGAGTATACTATAGTATATTATATACTATAGAATATTTTATAATATATTATAATCTAGTATATTATTCAGATATCTTTAAGCTATTGTAGTCATTATTGCAGTAGCTATTGTAGTAGAAATAGAAATAGATATTATTAGATATTCTTAAATACCCAAACATCTAACTTATAATAAATACTCTTGTGTACATTATGATATGATTTTGATACTAGTGTAATGTTATATTTGTATACTATAGTATATATATATATATAGTGATTTCGTCATTAGAATTATTTTCACACCGTAATCCGCAATGCGAAATCACATCATTATGTAACATATTCTTTAATCCGCTCAAATGAATATTTTTATAATATCGCAAGTTATTAGATTAACAAATTATAAACTTGTGAAAAATGAAATTTTAGAATAATTTAAATAGATATAAATAACAATTTAAATTCAGTTGACATGTATATTAGAATATATGTCTATTTATTTATGCAATTAATTATCATTATAAATAGTTATTACTCATCAAATAAGAAGGTAATAGGCATAGTATATGCTTAATAGTATTAATGCTTAATAATTACTATATAGTATATGCTTAATTACATACACATTTTAATACACGCCTAATTGTATGCATAAACATATATATATATATATATATATATATATATATATATATATATATTATATAACATATATATATATATTTATATATAACACATTCGCACGTTTGTGTGCACTCAATATTGTTACATCCACTATTGTGTATCAGCTCTATTGTTTGGTATCAGCTCTATTGTTTGGTATCAGCTCTATTGTTTGGTATCAGCTCTATTGTTTGGTATCAGCTCTATTGTTTGGTATCAGCTCTATTGTTTGGTATCAGCTCTATTGTTTGGTATCAGCTCTATTGTTTGGTATCGGCTCTATTGTTTGGTATCAGCTCTATTGTTTGGTATCAGCTCTATTGTTTGGTATCGGCTCTATTGTTTGGTATCGGCTCTATTGTTTGGTATCAGCTCTATTGTTTGGTATCAGCTCTATTGTTTGGTATCAGCTCTATTGTTTGGTATCAGCTCTATTGTTTGGTATCAGCTCTATTGTTTGGTATCAGCTCTATTGTTTGGTATCAGCTCTATTGTTTGGTATCAGCTCTATTGTTTGGTATCAGCTCTATTGTTTGGTATCAGCTCTATTGTTTGGTATCAGCTCTATTGTTTGGTATCAGCTCTATTGTTTGGTATCAGCTCTATTGTTTGGTATCAGCTCTATTGTTTGGTATCAGCTCTATTGTTTGGTATCAGCTCTATTGTTTGGTATCAGCTCTATTGTTTGGTATCAGCTCTATTGTTTGGTATCAGCTCTATTGTTTGGTATCAGCTCTATTGTTTGGTATCAGCTCTATTGTTTGGTATCAGCTCTATTGTTTGGTATCAGCTCTATTGTTTGGTATCAGCTCTATTGTTTGGTATCAGCTCTATTGTTTGGTATCAGCTCTATTGTTTGGTATCAGCTCTATTGTTTGGTATCAGCTCTATTGTTTGGTATCAGCTCTATTGTTTGGTATCAGCTCTATTGTTTGGTATCAGCTCTATTGTTTGGTATCAGCTCTATTGTTTGGTATCAGCTCTATTGTTTGGTATCATCTCTATTGTTTGGTATCAGCTCTATTGTTTGGTATCAGCTCTATTGTTTGGTATCAGCTCTATTGTTTGTTATCAGCTCTATTGTTTGATACGGTATGCCCGATAATTTACGATCTGTATTGTTTGTTTACCGCGTCATATGTTACGTAATCCAGGTTAAATTCAAGTTTGTTAGCGAATAAAACAGATGGTTCCCAGGCATCGTGTGAACATTAGCAAAGCGAACAATGCGAAAACTCGCGATTCTTACACAATTCCGCGAATCGGTGATTCGCACCACGATCCATTGTTCTCAAATTTTAGTCGGAGAACAATCGAGTGATGATTGAAAGTCGGGATCGTCGAAAGACCACCGCAATTCACCACGTGGGCTGTATCGGTTTAAACGGGAGCCACGTGGTTGGTGAGCCGGCCTCATCCCAACCTATGTGGCCGGACGTAATCCATTATATCTAATATCCGATAGTTTCAGGGATGAGCTTTACATACTTTGTTGTTAATAACTTGGACGGTATTTTCATATTTTCTAATCGGCGGAACATCGTGTTATGCGAGCAAATTTAGTGTGAAATAGGTTAACGGAGGTCAGTTTAATTTGAATAGATAGAAGTGTATACCGGTAACGATGGTAATTGGTTTAGTGGTGACGGTCCGGTATTGAGGAGGTATTGGGACCGCTAGAGAAAAATTACGGGCAATTCGAGAATGGTACGTCTATAAGAATCTTAGAGAATGTAGGTCTGTACCGGAACATGGATATTTATAAAGGAATGGCGGAACCTTTAAATCGGTGGACCCGAGGAGAGGGTGGGTGAAAGGTATACAAACGTTATTGCTTGAATGAAAAGTACGCTGAAACCCTCACTAACCTAAAGAAACTACCGAGGAGGATCCTGTTATGGCATTGCCAAGGTGAAGTTATCCATTTGTATCGGAGACGGATAATTCTGAGTTCAGTTGCAGCTCGACAGTCGAGTGACGTTATATAATGAGCAGACCATTGAGAGAAACGAACAGACTATTATTCTTACAAGAAGTTGAAATCATTAGCTTTTGTGGCGATAAGGTTACATTGTATTACCTGGTGACGGTTAATTGTACTCTGGTCATCTATAATAGCCAGGTGATTACATCGAGATACTAATGTATTGTTAATAGAAAGTCCTTGCAGATATTTTTATAAGTTAATATTAGAATAGATATAAATTATTATTAAGGTAAAAATAAGTTATTATTAAGGTATCAATAAGTTATTATTAAGGTAGATATAAGTTATTATTAAGGTAGATATAAGTTATTATTAAGATAGATATAAGTTATTATTAAGGTAGATATAAGTTATTATTAAGGTATCAATAAGTTATTATTAAGGTAGATGTAAGTTATTATTAAGGTATTATTAAGGTATTAATTATAATATTATATTAATTATATGAATTAATTATATAATATTAGTATTAAGATATAAGTTATTATTAAGGTAGATATAAGTTATTATTAAGGTAGATATAAGTTATTATTAAGTTAGATATAAGTTATTATTAAGGTAGATATAAGTTATTATTAAGGTAGATATAAGTTATTATTAAGGTAGATATAAGTTATTATTAAGGTAGATATAAGTTATTATTAAGGTAGATATAAGTTATTATTAAGGTAGATATAAGTTATTATTAAGGTAGATATAAGTTATTATTAAGGTAGATATAAGTTATTATTAAGTTAGATATAAGTTATTATTAAGGTAGATATAAGTTATTATTAAGTTAGATATAAGTTATTATTAAGGTAGATATAAGTTATTATTAAGGTAGATATAAGTTATTATTAAGGTAGATATAAGTTATTATTAAGCTAGATATAAGTTATTATTAAGGTAGATATAAGTTATTATTAAGGTAGATATAAGTTATTATTAAGGTATCAATAAGTTATTATTAAGGTAGATATAAGTAATTATTAAGGTAGATATAAGTTATTATTAAGGTAGATATAAGTAATTATTAAGGTAGATATAAGTTATTATTAAGGTAGATATAAGTTATTATTAAGGTAGATATAAGTTATTATTAAGGTAGATATAAGTTATTATTAAGGTAGATATAAGTTATTATTAAGGTAGATATAATTATTATTAAGATATAAGTTATTATTAAGGTAGATATAAGTTATTATTAAGGTAGATATAAGTTATTATTAAGGTAAAAATAAGTTATTATTAAGGTAGATATAAGTAATTATTAAGGTAGATATAAGTTATTATTAAGGTAGATATAAGTTATTATTAAGGTAGATATAAGTAATTATTAAGGTAGATATAAGTTATTATTAAGGTAAAAATAAGTTATTATTAAGGTATCAATAAGTTATTATTAAGGTAGATATAAGTTATTATTAAGGTAGATATAAGTTAATATTAAGGTAGATATAAGTTATTATTAAGGTAGATATAAGTTATTATTAAGGTAAAAACAAGTTATTATTAAGGTAGATATAAGTTATTATTAAGCTAGATATAAGTTATTATTAAGGTAGATATAAGTTATTATTAAGGTAGATATAAGTTATTATTAAGGTAGATATAATTATTATTAAGGTAGATATAAGTTATTATTAAGATAGATATAAGTTATTATTAAGGTAGATATAAGTTATTATTAAGGTAGATATAAGTTATTATTAAGGTATCAATAAGTTATTATTAAGGTAGATATAAGTTATTATTAAGGTAGATATAAGTTATTATTATGGTAGATATAAGTTATTATTAAGGTAGATATAAGTTATTATTAAGGTATCAATAAGTTATTATTAAGGTAAAAACAAGTTATTATTAAGGTAGATATAAGTTATTATTAAGGTAGATATAAGTTATTATTAAGGTAGATATAAGTTATTATTAAGGTATCAATAAGTTATTATTAAGCTAGATATAAGTTATTATTAAGGTAGATATAAGTTATTATTAAGGTAGATATAAGTTATTATTAAGGTAGATGTAAGTTATTATTAAGGTAAAAATAAGTTATTATTAAGGTAGATATAAGTTATTATTAATGTAGATATAAGTTATTATTAAGGTAGATATAAGTTATTATTAAGCTAGATATAAGTTATTATTAAGGTAGATATCAGTTATTATTAAGGTAGATATAAGTTATTATTAAGGTAGATATAAGTTATTATTAAGGTATCAATAAGTTATTATTAAGGTATCAATAAGTTATTATTAAGATAGATATAAGTTATTTTTAAGGTATCAATATATATATATATATATATATGCATGTGATTACGAGTGTACATATTGTGTCTGTTTATTGAATATTCTAGATATCTATAGAGATTTACAGATAAATAACAAATAACTATAAGTTATAAAAGCAGTAAAACAGTGCATGATAATAACAGAGTTATGATATCGTACTATAAATTGAATAATATATAATAATATATTATTGTAAATTCTTAATTATTTCTATCATTATTAATATTTAATATTTAATTATAGAAACTAATATTTTCACTACTAATATATCGAAATTTACCTTTAAATTACAAATTATATTTATTTACAAATAAATTTATATATTATTCAATTTATAGTACGATATCATAACTGTGTTATTATCATGCACTGTATTTCTACTTTTATAACGTATAGTTATTTGTTATTATCTGTAAATCCCTATAGATATCTAGAATATTCAATAAACAGACACAATATGTACATACTCACATGCATATATATATATATATATATATATATATATATATATAAAGATGAATCTTATATTATATATTTCATATATAGATATATTACGTAGTAAATGTAAATACGATTTCTATAAATGTATTTATCTACGTAATCTTTTGTATACCTGGGTAATATTATTGTGTTTATAATACTTTTTTTGTTTATAATACTTTTTTGTTTATATACTTATACTGTTTATAATAGTATATCGAATGAAGCAAATAAGCTATTAAAACCAGACACTATTCCGGACGATAATCTGGACAATAATCCAATTATAACAAAAGAACAAATGAACTGTACTCAATCAAGACGATGACAAAAATAACGAAAATTTAAATGAATATTAATTAAAGATGACACAAGAATCCAATCGCTATATAAAACAATTCCAAGAAAAACAGTTCGCAAAATATTTGTTCATATAGACCAAAATTATAACCAACTGGTTGTTTAAATGCTTTGAAAGAGTTTTCGAATCCTGTAAATAGATCTACAGGCTCACAGCCATACGATGATGATGATATTTGAATTGGAGCTCATTCTAAATAAGAAATCATCTATAAGTCCAAAAGGACACCAAATACAGTCTCAGGAGAAGATAATATTGAATATATTCATCTGAAACTACTAAACAGTAAAGTAAAACATCTTGAGACAATATTTGAAGATTTTCACATAATTCGTATACCAGCAAAACTATTTTTATACATTAAAAAAAACTCGACAAAAATTCCTTCAAACATCCACCCCATTAATTTACTACCAACAATGCACAAGTTATATTCTGAAATTTTATCTTATAGGTTAATTAGTATTGCAACCATGAAAAGTGGATATCAAATGAACAAAAGAGGTTCTTACACTTTCTAAAGGGGATTTAGGAACTATAAAAATATCCAAGAAGAATAAATAATCTGCAAATGGCTCGACCTGGCTATTGTGTTTGACTCGACCTGGCTATTGTGTTTGACTCGACCTGGCTATTGTGTTTGACTCGACCTGGCTATTGTGTTTGACTCGACCTGGCTATTGTGTTTGACTCGACCTGGCTATTGTGTTTGACTCGACCTGGCTATTGTGTTTGACTCGACCTGGCTATTGTGTTTGACTCGACCTGGCTATTGTGTTTGACTCGACCTGGCTATTGTGTTTGACTCGACCTGGCTATTGTGTTTGACTCGACCTGGCTATTGTGTTTGACTCGACCTGGCTATTGTGTTTGACTCGACCTGGCTATTGTGTTTGACTCGACCTGGCTATTGTGTTTGACTCGACCTGGCTATTGTGTTTGACTCGACCTGGCTATTGTGTTTGACTCGACCTGGCTATTGTGTTTGACTCGACCTGGCTATTGTGTTTGACTCGACCTGGCTATTGTGTTTGACTCGACCTGGCTATTGTGTTTGACTCGACCTGGCTATTGTGTTTGACTCGACCTGGCTATTGTGTTTGACTCGACCTGGCTATTGTGTTTGACTCGACCTGGCTATTGTGTTTGACTCGACCTGGCTATTGTGTTTGACTCGACCTGGCTATTGTGTTTGACTCGACCTGGCTATTGTGTTTGACTCGACCTGGCTATTGTGTTTGACTCGACCTGGCTATTGTGTTTGACTCGACCTGGCTATTGTGTTTGACTCGACCTGGCTATTGTGTTTGACTCGACCTGGCTATTGTGTTTGACTCGACCTGGCTATTGTGTTTGACTCGACCTGGCTATTGTGTTTGACTCGACCATGCTATTGTGTTTGACTCGACCTGGCTATTGTGTTTGACTCGACCTGGCTATTGTGTTTGACTCGACCTGGCTATTGTGTTTGACTCTACCTGGCTATTGCGTTTGACTCGACCTGGTTATTGCGTTTGACTCGACCTGGCTATTGCGTTTGACTCGACCTGGCTATTGTGTTTGACTCGACCTGGCTATTGTGTTTGACTCGACCTGGCTATTGTGTTTGACTCGACCATGCTATTGTGTTTGACTCGACCTGGCTATTGTGTTTGACTCGACCTGGCTATTGTGTTTGACTCGACCTGGCTATTGTGTTTGACTCTACCTGGCTATTGCGTTTGACTCGACCTGGCTATTGCGTTTGACTCGACCTGGCTATTGCGTTTGACTCGACCTGGCTATTGCGTTTGACTAGACCTGGCTATTGCGTTTGACTCGACCTGGCTATTGCGTTTGACTCGACCTGGCTATTGCGTTTGACTCGACCTGGCTATTGCGTTTGACTCGACCTGGCTATTGCGTTTGACTCGACCTGGCTATTGTATTTGACTCGACCTGGCTATTGTGTTTGATTCGACCTGGCTATTGTGTTTGACTCGACCTGGCTATTGTGTTTGACTCGACCTGGCTATTGTGTTTGACTCGACCTGGCTATTGTGTTTGGCTCGACCTGGCTATTGTGTTTGACTCGACCTGGCTATTGTGTTTGACTCGACCTGGCTATTGTGTTTGACTCGACCTGGCTATTGTGTTTGACTCGACCTGGCTATTGTGTTCGACTCGACCTGGCTATTGTGTTTGACTCGACCTGGCTATTGTGTTTGACTCGACACACACGACCCTTAACAAACTCTAGGTATAATAGAAACTAGAATATTCCGGTTAGGATAACAAGCGACCATCAAGATAGTTATTTCTTAGGAATTTCGTAGAGCAGACTTTGGTTTATCGTCGAGGTAAAAATTAACTTTCTTTACTTTCTCGTGAACTCTTTTCAGGTAGGGAATTCAATTACCTTACATTTCTGAGGTATACTACAATTACTCCCGAAAATATTGCAACTCCATTTTTCTATGCAGGTAGAAACATTGATGGTCTGGGGATAGGAAAACTGAGTCAGAAAGCGCATATGTGGACGATATCAAAATCGGTCCAGTTCCCATCTTCTAGAGATGAATCCGTGGCCACGATACTGAAATAGCAACTAACTGAAAATATCACATCTGCTGTTGGGAATATTAAGAGCACACTCCACATACAGAATTCTTATCGGATAGTCAAAGACACGAATAATATATTTACGGATTGCATAGCAAACGGATTGTATGCAAACCTTTAGGCGCTCGCTGCTGTAACTACTTACTGGATGCAGGCATTGATATATCAGATGTAAATATTTGAACCATATCCATCGATGATATATGTTCAACTCCCTCTAAAATGGTTAAAAGACAATGCGTTAGCTTTACGACAACAACTGAGTCTAAAATGTATTGACACAAGCGTCCACAGCTAATTGCATGTCAGTTGACCATACTTCAAAGATCATATCCAGATTTGTATCGCAGTACTCGACATTCTTCTTCCAGGCATGAAGCCGATGGCATGGAGCACGAAAACAGACCATCCCAGTTAAATTCCACTCCGAATATACTGATACGAAATGTAGTAAACGTTATACAAAAGAAGAAACGCCTGCTCGTGTACTAAACAATATGTACATACGCCATCCAACATGGTGACAATGAAATATGATAAAATAGAATAAATTATCACAATATTACTTTATTCTTTATCAATTAATTACGATCCGGAAATATTCTGCACGCATTCTTTAGCCGCTTTAAATTTTTAGATTTACATTATTTGTTTTATGTTTCCGCATTGATTTTAACTATCTTACCTGATATATATATTTATATATCATAAACATCAATTAGCTTTATTTTAACTATTTATTTTAATAAGAATAATTATATAATAGGCTACAAAAGTGTATCGTATTACACCGGACGAATACCTAAATAAAATGATTTCACTGGAAGAGTACACGTTTGATTTCACAAGAGATGTGACTCATTTTGATTTGCACCAGTCAAATATTATTAGTATCCATACGTTTTCATTTGCATCCAGAAACGTAGAAAATAAGTTTAAATATGTGAATGTGCTAAATTTAAATTTAAATTTATTGGTGAAGATACCCGCCAGAGTTTTTGTCAACTTAATCGGCCTTAAAAAGTTATTTATGAGTCATAATAATATTTCTTCGATTCCTAAGAATTCCTTCGCGACTTTGACTAAATTAAAAGATCTAAATTTAAATAATAATAATATTGCATATTTACCATCAACTCTATTTGAAAATCAATACAATCTCATTAACTTAAATATAGGATCAAATCAACTGAATGCATTGCCCAGTAACCTGTTCTCGAAATTATCTAGTATAGAGAATATCAAAGCTAATCGTAATCAAATCGTAATTCTTCCTTCGGGTTTATTCGATAACAATCATGCTTTGAAAATTGTAGACTTATCTTCTAACCAGATAACGACGATATACTGCAAACTATTCCACATCTCCTCCTACAGCCTCTACCTTAACAAGAATCGCTTAACCTCGTTAGATAAATCGATTTTCGGTAATGCCCAAATCTACAGCCAAATCACCATTAACGTCGAAGATAATGTATTCCACGTCAGCTGTTCTATGAGTTGGTATTTGAGAAATGGTTTCAAAATAGAATTCAAAACCCAGTCAAGTGATTTATACTCCAACGGCCCTCTGATCGGTATACGTCACTCTTGCGTGCTGATCCGTTACGGATGCGATCAAGACAACTTTGAGGTAATACAACGTATGGCAACGGATTGTGAAGAACCAGGTTAATTAGAATAACGAGAATATGTAGTTTATATATATATATATATATATATATATATATATATATATATTAAATTTGATATATACCTAGATAATCAGAGACTTGTCTAGTTTACCACTTAGTCGTATATATAGTTAGCTAAATTAAGTAAATGTTGAGAAGCATAGAAAATTTAGAAAAAGAAATTTCTGTAAAAATCTTAATAACAAAATTTAAATAAACAAAATTTACAACTTTGCAATATATCTATAATATAATATTTGAATTGTATTTAAATGTATAATTCGATGAAATAGTAAAATCAATATATAGACAATTTCAGTCTACAAAGTATTAATGAAGGTTTAAATAACCTTATTAAATTAACACCCTCGTATTCATTTAAATGTAATACATTGTTTAGTAACATTAATTCTACAATTAATAAATTAGGATAAAGTTCAATTATTTTTTAAATAATTTTAAAATTGTGTAAGTAATTATTACAAAATACATTTTTCGCTGAAGATGATTTAATAATACATAATTAGAATTAACAAATTCAAACTATTAGAGATTATTTTATATACAAAGATGGTTAAAATATATTGGTCATTATTGGTGATAGAAAATTGATAATATCATCAATAAATGCATTTTTAAAAAGTCTTGATTAAATTTATGATTTTAGAAATTTTTTAAATAATGAATAAATATTAATATTATATTTCAAAATTCAAATTGATTTATAATAACTATTTAAGTAGATGACAATAAAAATACAGCCTCAATTAATTAAAATAAGAATTTAATCATTAATGTTTATTTTAAAATAGCTCTTTTAGGGTTTTTAGTTGAAAAATTTAAGTTATATTATTTTACAAATATTTGTTAAAAAGTAATTAATTGTGTTTGCCCTATTGTAAAAAAAATAGTGTTATAAATATTTAGTGGATTACATTTATGGAAATACAAATTGATGGTCTTTTTTTTTGATTATTTTTAATGAAGAATTTTATCTATGTAAATTAATTTTTAGATATAATGAGATCATTTAGTTTTAATTGTGTTAATAATTGGTAATATTATCCATAGTAATATTTGGTCTTATTAAGTAGAACAATTATTGTTATTTATTATTCTAAGTGCATTTTTTTACATTTGTTTTATTATATTGAGTTCAATATTATATATATATATATATATATATATATATATATATATATATATATATATATTCTATATAAAAGATTAGATATAAAAAATAATGAATAATAAAATAAATAAAATCAAGTGTTGTTAAAACAATTGTTTTTATAATAAATTTTAATAAAATAATATTGTTGTTAGTTAATATTATGTTTGCTAGTTATATATTAAGTATCTAAAATAAATGTATAAAAGCAAATTAAAATCACATCTTTAGTTAATAAATTATTATGATTATATAAATGATATGAAATGATTTTTTGAGATTTATAAATATTTTGCTGCTTCTTTCTAATAATGAAATTAAAATTAAGAAGACTATATTATGTTTAGACTATATTATTTAAAATTTTATTATGTTTTCGACTGTATTACTAGTTTTTGGGAATATAGCTTTATTTATAAACTAAATTATTATTATTAATATTATGCCGTTTTAATCATTGTAATTTTCATATTTTTAACATTAAACATTTGAACATGATTTAATAAGATTAATTTCTTAATTTTATTGTTTATATATTTGATAAAATCATTAATTTTCTTATTTACACTTATAAAATAATTATTAAATAATTTAATTAGTTACTTCATTTTTATTTTGTATTGCATTTAATAAATATATTGAAATATAACTTATAATTCCTTTTTTATTTATCATGTATTAATAAATTTTGTATAATATTGTATACACTTTAATAACTAATAATATTATATATTTTTTCGTTTTTGATGTTTATGATTGTGTAATAATAATTAATAATAATTAGTTAATAATAATTCTTTTTATATTTTTATTTTGTTTTCATTTATAATTTTGATTAAATAGATTAAAATTATTATATTATTTACAATCATTTTCAATAACTGTACTCTATTGATTTATTATTTAATCAATCAAATACTTAAAGTAATACTCATTTAAATATAAAATAATTATATATATTGTTTTCAATGTGTTTATCATTTTTGTTTCTAGTATCGCTTTTCTAAATTATTTATTACTATTTTATTTTTGAAATAAAATGTAAATCATAATCTGGTAAACTATATATATCGAGGAAAATATTAAACAGATTATCTTTATTATATATAATTTATTAGTAACGCTTTCAAATTCGTTATTTACATATAATGTAGCATCATACAATATTTTAGAAAAAAATAATTGTTTAATAAATAATGATTCAAATTGTTAAAAATATATATTTTTATAATCTGTATTTGTATACATAGTTTCTGTTAATGTTGTGTCATATGTTTAATAGTATATTTAATAAATAAATAAATAGTATATTTAATAAATAAATAAATAGTATATTTAATAAATAAATAAATAGTATATTTAATAAATAAATAAATAGTATATTTAATAAATAAATGAATTATGAGTATTAAAATATGAAATAAGTGTCCTAAATGTTTTTTTAAATATGCTACTAATTTGCCTTTAAAATTAATTATATTAAAAGAACAATTAAAGTATATAGTACTTAGGAAAATTGAGTTCGAGTAATCTGCTAAAACTAATATTTTAGGAATTAGTCGATAATTAGAAGGGTCAATAATATTTGTAATAATATTTTATCATTTCGATCATGGTATCAATAAAATATCTTCTGTTAATATTACAATTAAATAAGATCATTAGTAATACTAGAAATATGATGTTAGTGACGGTAAAATATTATAATGATGTTCACGATTGCTTCTTAATTATTTTTATATTTATTAAATCAATTTTTAGATTTTTGGAAAACAATTGTTTTAAACAAGTTTTCGTTTTTCCATATGCAATATAATTAATAATTTATAAATTGTATACCCTAAATTTCAATAACATCCAGAGGACTAGAGAGTTCTGGAAAGTACTAGAATAATTAGTGGCTACTGGAGTATATTAGAGAGTACAATATAGTATTAAGGAACAATAGAGAATGCTAGTAAGTACTAGATAATAGAGCACTACACTGTTAGAAAAAAGGGTTTTCTATGAGTCGATTTTAATTAGAAAACCCTTTTGAAAATTGAAAGGGTTTTCTAATTAAAATCGATAGACTTTAAAACTCTCTAACATTTGTAAAGGGTTTTCTATAGTTACATTTAGCTGAAAAACTTTTTTTAAATAATAAATATTATAAAAAGTGTTTTCCAACTCATTAATTATATAAATACTATTTTACATTAAATTTATATATATATATATATATATATATATATATATATATATATGAATTATTTTTCATACAGTTGACTAGTAATATAATCCAGAAATACTCTTTATACATTTTATTGTTATGAAATATATGTTATCAAAAAATTAAATATTGTTTTTATACCAATAAAATATATTTATAAGTATATGAGTAATAGTATTAACACACAATTATTTTACACACTTATTTTGTGTACCCTAATATTATATTCATTGTGTATACGTTGATAATATGCAAATGTATATAATAAATAAATTATAATTACAACTATATTTGGAATTAACTAAAAATATACATTTTTTGTATTTTTATTGCGTGCGTTGTGTAAAAAAATACGTGTGGTATTTATTGTAAAGTTTATTGACATAATAACATTCATTGATCCAACACATAACTAATTTGTTAGTATTACACATATATGTTATGATGAATAACATATTACTTATTATATTAAACAATAATTATATTAGATATAATATAAAAAATATTGTATTATATAATTAATCTATATATAAGTATACTTAATAAATAGATAACATCACATACATTATAGTATATAATATTATTATAATAATTTTAATAATATTAATAATAATAAATAACTACCGCTCTCCTCTAGTGGATAGTATAAAGGGAGAACTTCACACCCTTTCCCTCTCCCTCTCCATATACATCTCTCAATCCCTCTCCCTTATCATCTCCATCACCATCTACATTTCCCTCTCCCTCTCCCTCTCCCTCTCCCTCTCCCTCTCCCTCTCCCTCTCCCTCTCCCTCTCCCTCTCCCTCTCCCTCTCCCTCTCCCTCTCCCTCTCCCTCTCCCTCTCCCTCTCCCTCTCCCTCTCCCTCTCCCTCTCCCTCTCCCTCTCCCTCTCCCTCTCCCTCTCCCTTTCCCTCTCCCTCTCCCTCTCCCTCTCCATCTACATATAGCTGTCCCTCTCCCTTACCATCTCCATCACCATCTACATATCCCTGTCCCTCTCCCACTCCATCTACTCTTCCACTCCCTCCCCTCTCCCTCTACATAGTATTCTACTACTCAAGCCATCTCTCTAAATTTGATTACTTATAATAAAGTTCAAGTGTATTTTAGTTAACATTGGGTATAGGTCATATTCCTATACTTGATGTTATATTTAGACAAGCGCAATGTATTGCCGATGGTAATATATAAAGTGTTGAGATATATTTTAAAGATTTTAATTATTTTAATTGGACATTACTGACAACAATTCATGAACAAATAATTTAGGAAGTTGAAATTAAATAAATAATACAAATATTAATGAAAAATAGATATAAAATTATTACAAATATTGTAGTACCATATAGTAAATATAGTATTGCAGCCTAGTGCAGTTCATATAATCTACATGCTGAGGGCATATATTCTACATACCCTAGTATCAACTTTATTTAAATTTATTTTAAAAACCCCACTCAGAACTATACTCATACATAGATAGAAACCCCTGCCTCATATAATATATAGTATATATAACACATTAATCATTATATATTTAGTAAATTAGTGTAGTTGGATAGCCATGCTTAATCGTCAGTGTTAATGTATTGAAGGACAATTAAGTTAAACCCAAACCCGAATCTATAATCTAATAATAAAAACCTAAACCCGAAACCAAACCTAAACCCAAAAAAACCTGAATACAAATATTATAATTATAGAAACCTGTCATTAGATTTATTTTAATTTTTTTTCAAATCCAATCCCAAACCCAAAACTAACCCAAAACCGAATCTAAGCTCAAAACATAAACCCAAACTGTATAATTATTGTGTATAAATATAACATGTCATCAAATTTATTTTGATATATTAAAAAAAACCCATTCGACCAAACCCAAACGCAAACTACAAATACTATAATATAAACCAAACATAAACCCAAAACCAAAACAAAATCTAAACCCAAACCCAAACACTATACTTATAGTATATAAACATAATCCGAGATCAAATTTATATTATTTTATCTATAAAATACCTAAAGAACTAAAACCATAACTAAGCTCACATCAAAACCAAACCTAAATCCAAATATTATAATTATAATATATGCCAGACATTATATTTATTTAATTTATACAAATAAAATGCACACCGAACCAAACCCAAACCTAAAACTAATTCCAAAAACCAAATCCAAACCTGAACATTATAATTGTAGTATATGAACTTAATCTGGCCTCAAATATATATTAATTAATTTTAAAAAACCACATATTTACCAAATCCAAAACCAAACCCAATAACAAAATTCATATATCATACATGCTGTGAGTAATTGTTATAGTATTGCATTATAGTGAAGTTAATATATACTAGTATCGTGATGTAGTTATATACAATATGTAGTTATATACAATACATACATTAGAAAAATCCGAATTTTATTCGAAAACCGTATTTTCGAATATTTAATTTATATTCTATATGCTATTATTAGTGTCATAGTATTTCAGCCTAGTACAGTTCATGCATACCGTAAGTTGGGGGTTAGTGTCATAGTATTTCAGCCTAGTACAGTTCATGCATACCGTATGTTGGGGGGTTAGTGTCATAGTATTTCAGCCTAGTACAGTTCATGCATACCGTATGTTGGGGGGTTAGTGTCATAGTATTTCAGCCTAGTACAGTTCATGCATACCGTATGTTGGGGGGTTAGTGTCATAGTATTTCAGCCTAGTACAGTTCATGCATACCGTATGTTGGGGGGTTAGTGTCATAGTATTTCAGCCTAGTACAGTTCATGCATACCGTATGTTGGGGGGTTAGTGTCATAGTATTTCAGCCTAGTACAGTTCATGCGTACCGTATGTTGGAGGGGTTAGTGTCATAGTATTTCAGCCTAGTACAGTTCATGCATACCGTATGTTGGGGGGTTAGTGTCATAGTAGTTCAGCCTAGTGCAGTTTATATATTCTACATGCTTTATAAATGGCATAATATCGAATCAACGCGTATACGGTAGGGAATACACTTTTTAAACTTATCGAGTTGAATTGTAAAATTCGAAATTTTACATAGCTAATAATAGAATAATGGCATAATGATATAAAATTACGATGTCCATATGCGGTATATTAAAATGTAATGTTGGGTCTTCGTTAGACTGAGAATATGTATATATATATATATATATATATATATATATATATATATATATATATATATGAACATAAACGGTATATAGTTGAATATCGGCGATTTTATAAAATCGATTTATTTCGCTATTTTTTCGAATTTCGTTATTTTCCTCAGATATTTACGAATTGTCTAGGAGATGGTTTTTAGAATTTTTCGAATTATCCGAAAATAAAATTTTGAAAATTAATTTATTTTCTTTAAAACGCGAAAAATGTATCTACTATTTCGTATCCTTATTCGTCGATTTTTTCGATCCCGGAAATACTCGAACATTTTTAACGCGATGCGTATACGTCGTTTATTCGATACCGAAAATACCGAAAATTCGTTCGATATTTAATTATTTAATTATTTCGTAGTTTAGAAATTTTTCGAAGCTTTACCCATAATACAAAGAAGTAGCGATTGTTACAAAATAACTGGAATTTTCGACTCAAAAGACATTTTCGAATAGGAATACGATTTTTTTAAATAACGATTTTCTTCCCTACCCCTAAATCGGAGTTTTTTAGGCGCTCATTAATTTTAGCTAGTTTCGCGATATTTTTTACCGTCGGAACGTCTCGCGGAGCTCACCTCGGTACGAGAATGGGATTTTTATATGAAAATTATATTAGGGGGGAATATTCATATCACCCCACCCCCTAATATAGTTTGCGTATATAAATCCCATTCCCATTTTTAACTGGTAGCATTGTTAATGATGCAGTTAATTATTAATATTTAATAAAGTATAATATAAAACATTTAATTGATAATATAATGCATTTCAATAAGTTATAATATAAAATAATGTCTACATATTTTCAATATATGCATAGAAATAATTATTTAATAATAAAATAAAAATAACAAATATGAATATAATTTAACTGCAATTACTCGAGATAATTAATATAACAAAATCATATCTAATTACAAATTAAATTTGTAAAAAAAACTAATGAGATAATTACAATATAAATACATACATATATTTATGATATTTTATAATAATGATAGTAACACTAATATATATGAATTCATATTTTTATAATAATCAGAAATTATTTTTATAAATATATGATTTTATTATTATCTTTATTCGTTCAAACAGATTTAATATGATCCAGAATTCTAATATTAAGAAAATAAATGATAAGCGATTGTAAAGTAATTGAATATATTAATAATATATCGGAATTAGGTTTGATATATATATATATATATATATATATATATATATATATATATGTGTATGTATATATACACATATATATATATATATATATATATAAATTACATATATAAACAGTTATTTTACTTAAATATTTTTACATTTAAAAATGTTATTTAATCTTTATTAATATTTATGGGTATATTACTATATATTAAATTATTAATATTATGATAGTAATTTATTTATATAGTTAAACATATAATAAATAAAAGATAAACAAAATGTATCATATATATGAAATATATATATACACATGACTAGTTTTGTTGATTGGATGATATTTTGATATTATTTGATTTATGTGATAAACTATTTTATTTCTGCGTTATTTAACAATACATTATAATAAAACAGATAAACAAATGAAATGGCATACAGTTTATCAAAATGAGCATTTGAAATGGAGGATATTAAAAAATGTTCATCATGCTTCATTTTATTTCTATATTTTATACATTTATATATATATATATATATATATATATATATATATATATATTAAATAATAAATGTGTTCAATTTTATGGATTATTATTTTATTATGTAGGATATTTTAATCTATCCGGTTACAATAGTAATATATATCTTAATTATTACATAATTATCTACATTTATTATAATATAGTATAATTATATATGTGTATTATACATTATCATTGTAATGTTAATTATTATTTTGTATTCAAATTATATTTTTATTTTTCTTCTTAATAAATATATTATATTTTTTGAAATAATTATATGAAAATTAGAATATAGAAAACCCTTTTTAAATTATCTAGAAAACCATTTTACAAATATCTAGAAAACCCTTTATTTAGAAATCCATAAAACCCCAAAATGGGTTTTCTAGTTTCAAACATAAAAGGAACCCTTAAAAGGTTTCTAATACAGACCACTATGGAAAACACTTTTTAATCTACCCTAGAAAACCCTTTTTTCTAATATTATAATGTGTATTAGTGAGTACTTTAGAGTACTTATGAGTATTAGTGAGTACTTTAGAGTACTGATGAGTATTAGTGAGTACTATAGAGTACTGATGAGTATTAGTGAGTACTATAGAGTACTGGTGAATATTAGTGAGTACTAGAGGTTGCTATAGAACAATAAAGAATTACCGTTGATAAAATTGGGATAATAAAGATTTAAAGATTTTTAAATTTCATTTCAGTCGTAATAATTGTATTACCTCATACGAACTGCGAAATCTTAGTTTCATTCGAGCACCACATTTTACAGTGGTACCTAAATTATTAACACGTAAATTATTATCATCATTCCAATAGCGTAATTAATATAATGAATTCTAAATATAAATATATTTAGCATTATGATAATTTGCAGGATTAGAACCAACTACAAAAGAGCACATTAAAACCACTACGATCTCGACAACAACAAATATTACCAACATTTTTGAAGAAGAGATTTTGAAAAACATTTCAACCATACCACAATCTTCACTTTCTATTATTACTACAGTAGGTATTGAAATCGATATATCAGGTATATAAATATATATAATTATTATAATTATAAATATATATATATATATTGAGTGTGTAAGTATGTGTACATGTATATATATATACGTATATATGTATGAGTATGTTTATTTTTTATATTATATTTTCAAAATATCTCATGCAAATTTAATTACTCCGTTTATCTCATTAATCCCTTATATATAGATATTAAGAACATCATTCTAAACTATGTATTCAAGGGATACCGATGATATGCCCATTATCTCCCAATATACTTTCTTAATATACATTAATCAAATGAGTATATAGTAAATAACTCATTTACATATACAGTTAAATTAAATAAAGGAACAATTTATATATTTTTGACTTTTGTTTAGGATTATTAATTCTTATAATTTATTTAATAAACATATGTAATATGTCATTAAAGTAGTTTACCAATCACTAAATAGAAGAATTTTAAATTTTAATGAATGTTTTCAATTCATTTATTGTATGAAGAAAATAGCTACTATTAATTGATATTTAAATATATTTTGTATTAAGAATATACATTTTATGGTAATACCAATACTTTATTAAGATAATATACCATTAATGTTTACAAATTTATTGTTTTATAAAGGATTTTACATTTTTTTAATCTATTCTTAAATATATTTATAGATTTATTATAAGTAATAATTGGGTAATACATCAGAAAATATAATGGTGATAATAATTATATTAAAATAAATGTATTCTATTATCAGTAATTTATGGAAAAATAATCAATTACAATAAATATATGATTTTATAAAATATTGTTGATAACAATTTTGATTGAAACAAGAGTTAAGTAATATATGTAATATGTTTTATATAAAAATGTATACAAAATTATAAATAAATTAATATATTGAAATTAAATATACGTTATATTTAATTTCTTATGTATTTAAGCAGTTATAAAAAATGCTAACAAATTATTAATAATAATTGTTATAGGGATCTATATAAACCATTTGAAGACGTTTTATTTCTAGACATGTGTTTAGTTTAAAAAACAATATTATTTAAAGTGGTTGACATTATTTCTTTTTCATCTTAGCGTTTAACTTAAGTTAATTGAAAATGTTTTAGTAATATTCAACGGTTTGCTAAAGAGAATGCAGTGTTTACCACTTGTTATCTATTACGGTATTTATTATTGATTAGCGATTAAGTTGAGCATAGCTAGTGTTTATATACTGGAAAATATTTCCATATGTTTAAATAATAGTTAATATATATATATACATATATACATATATATTTATATATATATATATATATATATATATATATATATTATAATGATTTTGATTGTATTTATAGAACAATTGGAAAAAAACACTGAATTTTCTAGTATTTACAATATTGGAATTATTCTAATCATAGTTATGATATCTGTAATTATACTAATGACTTCATATTTATTAAAGTAAGTCAATATTTAAGCAAGTCATAATTAAGTAAGTTAAATCTTAGATTACATTTCGGTTATTCTTTATATTATAATATCAATTTAATATGTCATCATATTTATTCAGCAATCAATTATATAGTGATAACTCTATTAGATTGATTTTCTAACTTGTAATTAATGTTTAGATATATATTACATATAATATATACGGTATTATGAAAGTGTTTAATATTAAAAATAACTATAGGGTATTTTATTATTATTTTCACATATTGGATTTAAGGATATATAGTTTATTATTAATTTCTTAAATTACTATTTATGCTATACTATAAATATAGAGTAATAGTTAATAATACTAATAATATATATTGTTATATTATTTAGAAATTTGTTAAATAAATTAAATCATAAATTATAATTGTATAATTTTCTTACTTTTAAATGAATGCTCATCATATAACTGAACAAATTTATTGTAATGCTTTATTTATTAATATTTACATATATATATATATATATATATATATAAAGACTTAAAAATCTTAGAATATAAGCTTTTAAAGCTCTTGGAAAATAATCTAGTAGTGCTCTTATAAAATAAGATCTTAAATCTATTAGAAGACTTACAATTAATAATAATAATAATTTAAACAGATCGAAATGTACAAATAAATATTTAATAATCGAGAAAGCTCATCAGAGTTACCTGTCTGCGTTAGTAATTATTAATTAGTCATTATTAATATATATTTTAATTTATATCACAAGTTAATATGAATATAAACATATGATATACAATGTGCATGATGATATATATATATATATATATATATATATATATATATATATATATATATATGTAAGATGTAAGATTATATTTAATAGAAATTATTAATACATTAACAATATAAAATAACATAATATCGTAAATAATGACCTTAACACGAGTATGATTAATATTGATAGAAATATAATTATAATCCAATATTCATTATATTTTAATTCATTATGTGAGACATATATTACTAATAGCATATCTTATTTTATAAATAGTTACTCTACAAACAATAGAAATTGTTAATTCAATATTAATATAATATTTTTGTAAATTCGGATGTAGGATGCAAACTAAAGAAAAGGAAAATGATGAATATATATTTAAATCTATGTAAGTTTTTAATATATCTCAACATATTTTACATGGCATCCTTTTATTTGCGTACTTATATCCGTAATCAAGCTTTATTTAGTATACGCTCGTTATATTTATTTGTATTTCATATATATATATATATATATATATATAGTCAAAATCTTTATTAATATATTAGTAAACTATAGTTAATATTTAATATTCATGTATCTCTTTAATCTTTATTGCGTATCTTCAATTGTTAGTTTTAACAATCATATTATAATCTTCTTTATTATTTATCATAAAAATGACAACATTCTAAATCAATTTATATCGCAATATATGTAAAACTACCAACCATTATGAATGTATAGCATATATAGACAAACGTTATCAAGTTACTACTCATCAAATAATAAGGATAGAAGACTTAATAAATAATAATATTATACTTACAGATAAGCTCTCTAAATTAGAAAGTAATTAGAATGTCATGTTATTACGTTTACTTTTTAAAACAATAAATAATATGATTGTGATAAGTTATCATTGTTTAAATGATGTTACACTATGCAATGCATGCTATAGTATACACAGTGATTACATATTCACTATCGTATACTACAAACAATATAATATAAGTATCGCTTCTAATAACTAAAGGTTGATGAAAACAATTTAAATATAACAATATGTCACGAACATCCAGGTTATTTTAGTTGTGTTTGTAAGAAAACTGAAAATATATTTTATTTACAGTAAAAATATATTATGTTAATTTTTTGAATAAAATAATTGTAGAAGATTGTATAATAGTAACATCGTCTGGTTTATTAGGAAAATTAAATTTATGAATGAATGAACTTGAGAATTTCGTTATAATTATTATATTATAATTACACATTATTATTATACATGAATGATACTAAAATTCCTACATTTTCGGCTTAAATAATGAATTAGAAACTGAAAAACAAATCCAAGTAATTGATGAGTAAACTAATAATATTATCAAACATATGTTTACAATATGTTAACATTCCAATGTACCTTTTTATTTCCATTTGATCCGCTGTTCTCGTTTTTGGAATGATACCTATAACCCCTCGATAAGAAATATTAATATTGTATAAAATATAGTTGTATGCATAATATTTAATATTATGCATATGTAACAATAGAGAAAATATGTAGTATACGTATAAAGATAAACAAGTTATGTTCTATAAAGATATTGTTTACTACAATAATTGCTAACAAATGTATATGATCTACAATAAATTAGAAGACGTCAGTTAAATGATATAGTTAGCCAACCACCGTCGGCATTATGATTTCCGTTTACGTTTACTTTAATGTTCCCAAGGTAACTTCAAATATTTCATAACATGGCAGAATAAATTGACAATTAATTCGAAATGCAATAGAAGCTGATGTACTTTCAAAAAAAATGTTAATTCATTGTGTTTAATTACATTGCAGTTACAATGTGCAATCGAAGTAACTCTTTATCTAGCTGTATACATTGACAAACTCAACCATAAATATTCTGGCTTACTGCGTGCGATGCCAGTCTATGATTTCATGAGTTCCCATTATTACTAAATACAGGCATTGACTCTATAATCAACATTTCTCTATGTATTATGTCAGATAAATAGCAGCACCTTTCTCTGATAACGTAATATCATGTAATCTCCGGATTAAACTTGTATAAATATAACCATATATCATATAAGCATATAAATGGAAATAATAAAAATTAAGTGCCTACCATATCGTGGGCGGCACTAGACCCAAAAGAGTATAAAAGGTTAGTTCTCCTCTTCGCTGCGGGCGTCATAACCCACGCCATAGGACCCGAGGAAACCTTGCCTCGAAGTTGAGGTTTCGACGATTATTCTAGTCGCCATCTCCGTGGGCATTCTCGTCTGATCCCCGAGCGAACACGGCGATGTAGTAATTTTGTAAAATCATTTGAAGTTCTGACAAAAATAACAAATAATATAAAAGTAAGTGTGGATGGCAAAACAATGAAATGACCTGGCTCGTTTGTTCTCTCTGTTCGCATGTGCTATGGTAATTTTATCTTCAACAATAGTGTAATATATATTGTACAGTATTTGCTATATTCATATTTTTCATATATTCAATAACTGTATCATCAAAAATGATTTTAAAATGTGTTATTTATTCGTCTCTACATTATTATGCTGACCATTATTAATAAAACATTGACAGAAGTCTTCTTCTTCTAGTAAATATCCCAAACTTTACTAAATAATATATTTCCTCGATGTTCGATCTCATTATTATTATACTTGAAAAAATAAATTATATTATTTTATATCTATATTATCTAAATTATTGTTATGTATATACGAATTTTATTATATAAGATCATCTAATGTAAATATTATTATATGCATAATTATGATTAAATATTGCAAAATCTAATATAAAATATTCGTCTACTTGCAATCACCGAATTTTTTAAATTTCAATTATAAATATATATTATTAGTTTATGGTTATGCGATTATATAATATATAATTATAATTATAATTCTTTATATTTATTACAGACCATGTATGAGTTAAGGTTTAGATTATAGTAATATAATTATTATAAAATATACTATATGTATCAATGATGAGTGTATCAATGTATCAATGATGAGGATATTTATATTAGAATTTATTAATACTTTTATTTTATCACTACATAAAATACGTAATTTATGTTATTGATATTGTTTTTTTGATCTGAAATTTCACTTCAATATTCATAATAAAATAATAAATATAAATATATCATAACAAAAATCAGCAAACTATTAAAAAGATTATATTTGATGACTGCGACCTCCTTAACTTAATTACTGCAAATTCATTAAATAAACCTCTTTCAATCTGTTTACATTAGATAATTAAATATCTTCTAATCACAACTCCACAAGATTAGAAAATAGTATTGTAATTTAAAGTACTTTTATTACTCTAGAACTCACATTGAATGTATACTGAGAATATACAGCTATTATCTTATTATCATTTTACATTCTCTTGGTTCGCAATGCAATAATAACATACAAGTAATAACATTAATAGCAGTTTATAAATAATTTATCTATGTAAATCTATATATGTTATTTATGTAAATAATTCGAAATAAATTTATATCGAGAGATTATTGTATCACCATTGTAAGAATATAATCTATTATCTTTCATATATCAATTATTTTATTGATTGAATATAAAATGAACATGTTATATGACGATACTCTGATCACCAATGTAGCGAGTATGTTCGATACTACGCTTTTTATAAACTAAACGTGTTAAATAGAATTATAATTCATCTTCTCGGTGCTTTTAATAATTACATCAAAATATGAAATGTATTTCGAATTAAATATACATACTCATCATATGTGTATGCGTTAGTGGGACTGCGTTGATACACTTCATAGCCTTTTGGAAGTCACCACTAATTATTATTTCATATCTCCGATGGAATTTTATGTTTTTATTTCGAGAAAATATATTTTAAATAACGAAAACTAAATTAGGCGTATGTTTTATAACGTATGTGTAATAAAGTGTAAATAAATTAAAGGTATCAAAAAAGTTTAACAATTACTACAAAATATGAAATTTGAAGTAGTAGTGTTCTAATACTGTTATCAATAGATAAGATTTTAAATTATGTATTTTAAAATTATTAATCATATTTTTCAAGAAAAAAAAAGTTCTTTTACATCTAACTAAAGATTATATAATCTTATAAACTAATTTTATATCAATATATTATTTTATAATTAAGAAAATTCTCTTTTATGTATTATTGACCATTACTCGAATATCTAAATATATTCTTTCAGTCCTTGATCACCCTATGTCCACACCATCCTCACTCCCTAACATCCATCCCTCACTTACTTACATTATTGGTATACATATCTAAATATATATATATATAAATAAATATATATATATAAATATATATATATATATATATATATATATATATATAAATAAATATATATATATATAAATATATAAATATATAAATATATATATATATTTTTAGGAAGAAATATGACAACAGAATAAAAAAACACTACAATTGAAGAATATATACAAATAAAACAATATTTAAAATGATCTTATTCAATATGATTATTATACATTGTATAGTTATTATGGTAATGTAATTAATTAATAATAATATGTGTAAATAAGACCAATATGAGGATTTGTTATGGTGAGATGTATTTCATTTTATAATAGATACACTACACTATAATTATAATATGCTATAGTATAGTTATAATATAATATAGTGTATACATCTATAGATATTGTAATATGATATATTATAATATAATATAGTATAGCTATACTAGTATAGTGTATAATATATTATAGTATATATATTATAATATAATCTATTATAGTGTATCAATTGTAGTATAATATAATATAGTGTATAATATACACTGTATAATATACACTGTATATAGTATAATATAATATAATATAAGATATCTATTATAATATAATATACTATAGTATATATATTATAATCTACTTTATTATTTAGATATCTTTAAAATTAATTATATGTAATGGTCTATTAACATATAAGTCATGTCTACATTGTATAGCAATACCTTTCATTTAGCTATTTATTTACAATTTGAGTCAATAAACGTAAGATGCTCTCTAAAGATTCACATAAATACAAAAATAACAAGCACTATTAATTAAGCATACTATTAATATATTTTGTCAAAAAGTACTGATCAATTTAAATCATTATATTATCATTTTTATAAACAACTGAAAAAATAGTTAAAAACAACTTTTTTTCGGTTTATTTTTTGAAAATTTAGATGCTTTCGCATATTTTATCCGGAGATCAACATAGTTAATAGACCCGTATGAAGGTAGAAACTAAATTTAATGTCAGAATTTAACTCACTGCTAATCCGAAGAAATATAAATTAGATAAATGTGCTTAAAATTCAAGCGATTTTAACAATGGTAATAAAACACCGGTATAGAATGTATTGTGAAAGAAACAAATAAAGGATATTATTTTATTAAATTCTATAATCATAGTTATTGTTCGCTTTCACTCTCGTTTTAAATATAAACTAGGCACAAATTGATATTGAGAAAGGTAATAGGTATGTAATCTTTGTATATGTTTATCTTTGTATCTTGATATATGATTAATCTTTGTATCTTGATAAACGTTATCGTATTCCTTTTACATACACATATGGATTATCACATTAAACTAAAGACTTTAGTCTTAACATAGCGGTTGTCGGAAGGAATGCCGACGTTCCTCGTGTGTTCCGTTATACTGCTCTCCGAACTAGTAGTCGGGTAGAAATTGTCAGCCTCGTTTTCCGTGCTGCTCCGGCGCATATTGTTGACTGGAAGTCGAAATGTACCAACGTATTCGTTGCCCGATCTCTTCTCGCCTGTTAATCAAAATCCGCGTTAATGTCACCAGTTATTAGAAACGAAAGGTTAATTATTCTGTAAATATAAAGGATTTATAATAAAGATAATTTTTAATATTTAATAATAAGTTACCCTGTTTATTTTTCAGTTTAATTGTCATTGTATTACGAATTCTGCAAATTAAAAATAATTGTAAAAGGCACTGCAATATATATGTAAATATTTATATACGTGTATATATATATACATATATATATATATATATATATATATATATATATATAAATATAAATATATATATATATATGTGTGTTTGTGTGTATATATATATATATATATATATATATATATATATATAGCACGCTATATTACATATATCTACATTATAAAATATCCTTGGATATTATGAATATGTATCAGTATCGGTTTTTTTCGGCAATTTATATATATACTATTTCGGTGTATGCAAATCAGTTATATTAAGGGTATTATTACTTCTACAACACACATACTCACATTTCTCCATAGATACTTTCGGCTTTAGAATCCGAAGGAATTTCCTGAATAGTACTGCTTTCGGGACAATTGTAAGAGATGATCCCGTGATTTCGATTAAGCTCTTCACGGATTACCTGGATGTGAGCGTGTCTGGGTGTAACCAGCTTACAATAAAGTTCATTATAGGTAAGGCATATATAGCAAAGGTTAGGACATATATATAATATACCATTGGATAAAATAGAAATAGTTATATTAATTATGTGTTAGTTTCCACATTTCGTTATAATTAATAATATACGTTATCTATTATCTGCGGGAATGTGTTATATAAACTAATTTGTTTTTTATACTTCATTGTTAATATTGTCCAAAATTCTTATACGTATTATTGTAATTCATCCATTAGTAATAAAAAAATAAACATATAATGATCATGTTTATATTAGTTCATGTTATACACGTTCCGAATGAAACCTTATTATGTAACCTTATTATGCAACCTTATTATGTAACCTTATTATGCAACCTCATTACGAAACCTCATTACGAAACATCATTACGAAACCTCATTACGAAACCTCATTACGAAACCTCATTACGGAACCTCATTACGAAACCTCATTACGAAACCTCATTACGAAACCTCATTACGAAACCTCATTACGAAACCTCATTACGAAACCTCATTACGAAACCTCATTACGAAACCTCATTACGAAACCTCATTACGAAACCTCATTACGAAACCTCATTACGAAACCTCATTACGAAACCTCATTACGAAACCTCATTACGAAACCTCATTACGAAACCTCATTACGAAACCTCATTACGAAACCTCATTACGAAACCTCATTACGAAACCTCATTACGAAACCTCATTACGAAACCTCATTACGAAACCTCATTACGAAACCTCATTACGAAACCTCATTACGAAACCTCATTACGAAACCTCATTACGAAACCTCATTACGAAACCTCATTACGAAACCTCATTACGAAACCTCATTACGAAACCTCATTACGAAACCTCATTACGAAACCTCATTACGAAACCTCATTACGAAACCTCATTACGAAACCTCATTACGAAACCTCATTACGAAACCTCATTACGAAACCTCATTACGAAACCTCATTACGAAACCTCATTACGAAACCTCATTACGAAACCTCATTACGAAACCTCATTACGAAACCTCATTACGAAACCTCATTACGAAACCTCATTACGAAACCTCATTACGAAACCTCATTAGGAAACCTCATTACGAAACCTCATTACGAAACCTCATTACGAAACCTCATTACGAAACCTCATTAGGAAACCTCATTACGAAACCTCATTACGAAACCTCATTACGAAACCTCATTACGAAACCTCATTACGAAACCTCATTACGAAACCTCATTACGAAACCTCATTACGAAACCTCATTACGAAACCTCATTACGAAACCTCATTACGAAACCTCATTACGAAACCTCATTACGAAACCTCATTACGAAACCTCATTACGAAACCTCATTACGAAACCTCATTACGAAACCTCATTACGAAACCTCATTACGAAACCTCATTACGAAACCTCATTACGAAACCTCATTACGAAACCTCATTACGAAACATCATTACGAAACCTCATTACGAAACCTCATTACGAAACCTCATTACGAAACCTCATTACGAAACCTCATTACGAAACCTCATTACGAAACCTCATTACGAAACCTCATTACGAAACCTCATTACGAAACCTCATTACGAAACCTCATTACGAAACCTCATTACGAAACCTCATTACGAAACCTCAATACGAAACCTCATTACGAAACCTCATTACGAAACCTCATTACGAAACCTCATTACGAAACCTCATTACGAAACCTCATTACGAAACCTCATTACGAAACCTCATTACGAAACCTCATTACGAAACCTCATTACGAAACCTCATTACGAAACCTCATTACGAAACCTCATTACGAAACCTCATTACGAAACCTCATTACGAAACCTCATTACGAAACCTCATTACGAAACCTCATTACGAAACCTCATTACGAAACCTCATTACGAAACCTCATTACGAAACCTCATTACGAAACCTCATTACGAAACCTCATTACGAAACCTCATTACGAAATCTTATTACGAAACCTCATTACGAAACCTCATTACGAAACCTCATTAAGAAACCTCATTACGAAATCTCATTACGAAACCTCATTACGAAACCTCATTACGAAACCTCATTACGAAACCTCATTACGAAACCTCATTACGAAACCTCATTACGAAACCTCATTACGAAACCTCATTACGAAACCTCATTACGAAACCTCATTACGAAACCTCATTACGAAACCTCATTACGAAACCTCATTACGAAACCTCATTACGAAACCTCATTACGAAACCTCATTACGAAACCTCATTACGAAACCTCATTACGAAACCTCATTACGAAACCTCATTACGAAACCTCATTACGAAACCTCATTACGAAACCTCATTACGAAACCTCATTACGAAACCTCATTACGAAACCTCATTACGAAACCTCATTACGAAACCTCATTACGAAACCTCATTACGAAACCTCATTACGAAACCTCATTACGAAACCTCATTACGAAACCTCATTACGAAACCTCATTACGAAACCTCATTACGAAACCTCATTACGAAACCTCATTACGAAACCTCATTACGAAACCTCATTACGAAACCTCATTATGAAATCTTATAATAATGTGCCTATATTTATGTATTACAAGATTTAGAAATAAATTGCATTCCATGAATACGGCGTAGATACTACGATCGAATATTATACTATGACCTTAATGTCTTTGCAAACGTCCACATTCTCCAAAGTTTGTAATGAAAGCGACAAATGTTCAAGACAATTTGTGTGGTAAATTGATTCGATCTGAAATCAAAAATTATTTGTTGATATACTAAAGTATATATATATATATATATATATATATATAAGTATATATATATATATATATATATATATATATATATATTCGCTTTATTATATAACATTATAATCATGGTCTGATATAAGTTCAAACTCATTCCAATTCAGTTTAAAACATTGATTTATAATAATGAACATATCTATTTTATAAATATAATGATAGCAATTAAAATCAAAGCCGATGGAGGTTAAGTAATATCTACCTTAGAAAAATACTAAGATATTTACATATTATATATTGAATTAAAATTCGTTCCAGGAATAAGAGGTAGTATTAGTCATGACCCTTGTAATGAAACCTTTTCATGAAATCAACATTAAATCAATTTTAGTCGTGAAGTAAATAATGGAAACTCGATATAACAACAATACACAACCTTAAGGTGTATAATTATAGTTAAATTACATTATCTGCAATGAAATTATACAATTTATATATTAACTAGTGATAATCGAGACAACAATGGAGACTTAGTAAGACATTTTGATATAACTTATTTCTCTAATCGATTATTAATCTAGACGCGTATTCGAATGTCAATAATCTAATTAGATATTTTAATAAAAGCAATATGCCAAAACATTCATTAAATATTTTAAATCTTCATTAAAGATTTTAAACATCAATTAAAGATTTTAAACATTCATTAAAGATTTTAAACATTCATTCAAGATTTTAAACATTCATTAAAGATTTTAAACATTCATTAAAGCATGCTGCACATTGTTTCGGCCTAAGCTTGAATACACTTTTTCTGTAATAGTTTGGCCTAATTAAAACGCATACTTTAATTGGCAATTGTGAACAATATTCACATGAAATGCCATCATGACCTGATTGGATAACTTAAACTATTGATCTAAGTACCTCGGAGATTACATTATGGCTTATTTGTAATTTAATTGAATTTCTAATGGAGACATACGTAACTCTCTCTAATCTAACATTAGTAAGTATATAATAATATTAAGTGATATGTTTATTATTTTTAATAATACATAATAATTAAGCAGCTTATCAAAATTCTTATGATTCTAATTGTATGCCAAAGAAATGATGTTGGTCATTCGTTATTACTATGGTGAATATATTGACGAATGGGGTATCGGTTCATAGAATGCGGATTCTATCTTAAGTATATAGTCTGATAATATGTATCTTGTTAATTATAAAGAAAAAATTAGGTGAAAATTCACCGGATTTAACAATTTGTGTTTTGACAGAAATTACATAGAGTTAAATAAAAACTACATCTCCAATATAGTATATTAGATATAATGTGTCGTACTGTATATAATATGTATATAATATGTATATAATAGCATGTACTGTAATGTTGTACAATTTCATTTTTTAGAATTTATTATATAAACAATTATGAAATTATACAGTTATATATTTTATCAAACTATATTTTATATGCTTTATATTAAGTTTTAAATTGAACGATATGTCCTTAACAAATTAATTAGATGTTCCGGTCCGGGGAGGCATACCAAACCCCTGATAAAAGTACAATAACAACATAATAATATTGCGTCGTATATATAAATCGTCTTAATATTTCCATATATAAATGTCAAATAAAACAAGATGTTAATAGTGTAAACTAATCATTCATAATTAATGAGTATTTAATAACTTTAATTAATTCATCCAATACGTTGTCGATCATAATAATTTTGTCTAATTCAAATTTGTCGAATTGTTCTTCTAGTAGCTTGCCTTTGAATATTGTGGAGCGTTTTTTTCTCAAAAGATCGTTTTCAGCCTGAAAAGTTTACGATACAATAAAAATACGCATATAATTTGTCTGTGTAATATATGTACTATATGTACTATATAAATATATGTATATTGGTGCGTATGTATGTGTTTGTGAATTTATATGTGAATATATACATATGTATATATATTTATACTGGAATGTAGAGGAAATAATACAAGAGGAAATAAAATGTATTACTAAAATAAATTTTTTATGTAAATAAAATAAAATCATATATAAATATATTAGTAAAAAAGAAAGATTATGTATTTCATAATGTATATATCAATAGTTGAGATATCAATTATTTTAGAATATGAACTAATTCGATATATTTATAATGCATATTTCTACTGTAACCTGTTTAACGTGTTCTTCGTTGGGAATAGATGCCTCCATTTGCTTTGTCAATAATGCATCGGCGGCCTTTTCCTTCCTACGCGTTGATAAATTAAAATATATATATACGTATATATACGTATATATATAGGTATATATATATATATATATATACATATATATATATATATATATATATATATATATATATACATATATATATATATATATATATATATATATACGTATATATATATATATATATATATATATATATATATATCACAATATAAATGAGATGTAGTATCTGAGACGACTGTAACCTTTCACACGTGATCGCCTGCATTAGTCTCAATTTCGCGTTGATCGCCAAACGTCTGCAACTCTCCACCGGCGCGACGATACAACTGTCCAAAGCGTTGAGGCGGTCGTCGTGTGCTCGTTGGTGTTCTCGGAGACAAGCCACAACACCCGACACACCGTTCTATCGAAATATCAGCAAAAAACGTGTACGTAATTATTCTATTTCGTGATTGAAATATTATTGTACGTGTTTTCATTTTTCATATTTACTTGCAACATTATTTCACGGCATAAATAGAATGGATTCTTAGTAATAGTATAAATCAAGTCTACTTAAATAACACATTAAAAGAATAACACCGGGAGAAAAAATCTAGGACATTTTAGTATCTTATGATATAATAAATGTGAAAATATTTTGTAATGGTTTTGAAAATATATGATATTTATTTTGTATTAAAAAATCGTATAATAATTTACAAATTTAAATCATATATTTTCTTGAGATACGATCAAATTAAAGATGAACAACATGTTGCTGCCAATATAATACAATATCAATTAGATGTTATCAATACTGAAATGAAGTAATTAAAATATGTATTCATCCAAAAAATCAGCTGATGTAACTATTGTAGGTTGTTGGTATATATAGATAAATATATAGATAAAGAAAATGAAATATATTTCTAATTTTAGAAGATAACAAAAAGAAATGAACATGCAATGTAACCTTGATTGTTTGCGGAAGCGATTCGCCGATCAAATATGAATCCAGGGCTTCGGCTAGTCGACGTTCGCTATTTCTATTGTTCGCGCAACTGCAACGGTAGTCTTCCAGAGCGCTGTGCAATTCATTAACGAATACGTTACCCTGCGTGGCGATATCGGTATTCCTGGTGTTATGGTTTGCACGAATACGATGCTTGGTAAAAGAAAATTATATCTCCCAATGAGTATGCGAGATACGTGTTTCTCAATCGTATTCAATGTATGTAGAAATAAGAAATAAGAGATGGAATATTGTGAAAATTGATAAGAGATGGAATATTGTGAAAATTGTATATTATTTAGGATTTCTTTTCTTTTAAATTAAAATTTAATCGCTATTTTTATAATTGCTCTTTGATAAAACCGATTTAGGTTCACGGTGATTAGTTTCATATACGACTTATATTGCACATTATACAATGTTCGGCCTACACTATAGAATATAGTGTACATTAATTACCGATATGTATTAATTAACCCACCACAAACTACAAAACAAGTGAACAATCATATAAACATAAAATATATATTAGTACTATGAGTTTATTTAAAAATATATTTCGTTAGACTTTGAGTGTTTAGTTTAAAATCTAAACGATAACGCAAATTGATATATAGTAAAAGATAATTACACAAAAATGCGATAATTTTTTGATCGTAATTCCATATTAACATATATTAACATATATTAACATATATTAACATATATAAACATATATTAATATATATTAACATATATTAACATATATTAACATATATTAACATATATTAACATATATTAACATATATTAACATATATTAACATATATTAACATATATTAACATATATTAACATATATTAACATATATTAACATATATTAACATATATTAACATATATTAACGTATATTAACGTATATTAACGTATATTAACATATATTAACATATATTAACGTATATTAACGTATATTAACGTATATTAACATATATTAACATATATTAACATATATTAACATATATTAACATATATTAACATATATTAACATATATTAACATATATTAACATATATTAACATATATTAACATATATTAACATATATTAACATATATTAACGTATATTAACGTATATTAACGTATATTAACGTATATTAACATATATTAATATATATTAACGTATATTAACGTATATTAACGTATATTAACATATATTAACATATATTAACATATATTAACATATATTAACATATATTAACATATATTAACATATATTAACAAATATTAACATATATTAACATATATTAACATATATTAACATATATTAACATATATTAACATATATTAACAAATATTAACATATATTAACATATATTAACATATATTAACATATATTAACATATATTAACATATATTAACTTGTAGACTGACCTTATCAATTCTGCTATCGACGAACTCGTATTTCCCATCTCTAGATCGCTTGCCGCTCCTCCTCAACAGAAAGCTGACAACTCCCCGTCTGGCGGCGTGAACCGCTTGCGATTCTCGAATCTGCAACGCCCTTACACGGATTGCAGTCTCCGCCGCCTGCAAGCAACCTCGAAGTCTCCGGCGAGCAGAGCCTAACGGCATTCTCGGTAAATAGATGAGTGGGTGGGTTTCAAATTAGGCGAAATTGGAGAACTGATACCTTGAAAATGAAGAAAGTACTAGTAATACCTATCGGAAGGTTATAAATGACCCGAATAAAGTCAACTTATTGGTGATAAAATGATTCGCTGTTATTTGTATCGTAATGAATTTTAGTAATGGCTGAATGTTATAGCGGTTTTAAAAATTTTAGATTAATTACAAAATTATAATGGTTAAAATTTATAATTTATTAATTCAAAAATTTTAAATTCCCATATTTCTATATTAAAATATAATTAGAAATATTGCTTTATTACTATAATTATTATATTATAATAGTTATATTAATATTATTAATATTACTATAATTATTATATAAATAATATTATAATAGTTATTTATAATCTAATAGTTCACGTCGTTTACTACTTCAATTATTTTTGTTAATCTTAATCGGATTAAAAAATCAAGAAGATTAATATAATTAAAATAGTCAAGTCTAGATATGTCAAGGTAATGAAATAGTGGTTTATTATCGTTATAATCTTCCATATCCATTATATAATTACGATATCATTTGTAATTAATAATTATAATTTTGCTAGTAGTATCGATTGTGTTGGGTTATATGAATACACCTAACATGATAACGTGTTCGCATTATATTCTGTATTATAATTTCGTATATAAAATATAATACATTTATTCTATTCAAAATTATATTTCATGTACATTGATATACAAATTAAACTATAGTATTATGTATAACTATTATTATTAATGGTTACGATTACTCATTACTTAATATAATACTGATGGCCTTGAGTTGAATATACGTTGTATGCCTTGTATTAATATATATATATATATATATCTTAATTTTATAGTTTTAAATTCTACATATTCTACTACTAAAGTTCAAATAAATCATGTACCAATATAAGTAATAATAGTAGTATTAGTAGTAGTAGTAGTAGTAGTAGTAGTAGTAGTAGTAGTAGTAGTAGTAGTAGTAGTAGTAGTAGTAGTAGTAGTAGTAGTAGTAGTAGTAGTAGTAGTAGTAGTAGTAGTAGTAGTAGTAGTAGTAGTAGTAGTAGTAGTAGTAGTAGTAGTAGTAGTAGTAGTAGTAGTAGTAGTAGTAGTAGTAGTAGTAGTAGTAGTAGTAGTAGTAGTAGTAGTAGTAGTAGTAGTAGTAGTAGTAGTAGTAGTAGTAGTAGTAGTAGTAGTAGTAGTAGTAGTAGTAGTAGTAATAGTAGTAGTAATAGTAGTAGTAGTAGTAGTAGTAGTAGTAGTAGTAGTAGTAGTAGTAGTAGTAGTAGTAGTAGTAGTAGTAGTAGTAGTAGTAGTAGTAGTAGTAGTAGTAGTAGTAGTAGTAGTAGTAGTAGTAGTAGTAGTAGTAGTAGTAGTAGTAGTAGTAGTAGTAGTAGTAGTAGTAGTAGTAGTAGTAGTAGTAGTAGTAGTAGTAGTAGTAGTAGTAGTAGTAGTAGTAGTAGTAGTAGTAGTAGTAGTAGTAGTAGTAGTAGTAGTAGTAGTAGTAGTAGTAGTAGTAGTAGTAGTAGTAGTAGTAGTAGTAGTAGTATTAGTAGTAGTAGTAGTAGTAGTAGTAGTAGTAGTAGTAGTGGTAGTAGTAGTAGTAGTAGTAGTAGTAGTAGTAGTAGTAGTAGTAGTAGTAGTAGTAGTAGTAGTAGTAGTAGTAGTATAACCAATTTAATAAAATAACATATGTTTCATCACAAATATAACTATAGCTAGCACACATATTATAAGAATATATACATATGTATATACATATATATATATATATATATATATATATATATATATATATATATATATATATGTATGTATGTATATATATATATATATTTATATATTTAAATATATATCCCCTATAGATTAATTGTACATTGTACAACTTTATTTATTTATGACATTCATATTATAATTTTATTCTTCTATTTTAAAATGATTATATATTCTTAATCTATACCTTTATAACAAATTAATCTTTTATATTATAACTAACTTTTTATATTACTATTCATAACTTTATATAACTATCTCTATGAAAATAACTATTTTAAAGTATATATGCTATATATGATTCACATTACACTTTACATACCTGACTTACTAATCAGTTACTCTACAATATTATTATAGTATAAATCCGAAAGAAGGGAAATAAACAATGTTTATTATATTATGTTTTATTTATTTACTTATACATTATGAATCTCTTACATTACGCAATATTACCTAATGTGATTATTCGTGCTCATCTATTATACAATACTTCTATATAACTGGAATATGAAGTCGGTGGGTGTCTTTGCATGGATGCTATTCGTGTACACATTTTTACAGCATAGTTCCCACATTTTATTTATTGAACACATTTTTATAAATGCATTCATTAAAATTATATTTCAGGATTTTGCATTCGCGCTGATTTATAAAAGCCATTTATCTATATTTTAATATGCTTCATTTCCTCTCGTTATAGAATTCCATTCTTGTATAAATTACATATGTTATTATTTTCTTTTTATTTGTGTAATCGTATTTTAAAATGTTAAGAGATGATTCGTTTTCTATTGTTTATATACCGTTATTGTAATTAATCGATAATGAATTAGATTATGTTACCTTGCTACAATAGTACCATTGCGTTACTCCATGCCTAACTACCATTTTATCAGTAATGCTACCATCACTACTCGTATTACCACACGCTTTAAATCACACTTATACTCAACCACAAGATTCACTTCACTGGAAATTTTCGAGTTGCTATTATATTCTGCCAGTTGGGCAAAAGAGAAGGCATATTTGTAGTAATGAAGAGATGGGTCGATATATATATATATAACTATATATATATATATATATATATATATATATATATATATATATATATATATATATATATGTGTGTGTGTGTGTGTGTGTGTGTGTGTGTGTGTGTGTGTGTGTGTGTGTGTGCAGTGTATCGAACTTTACTTTTAGCGATAGTGATCATTTTACTCAAGTTTTACACGAAACTTGTCCTCGAATATAAATAATGATTTAATTACTGAGAACGATTCATCTCAGGTCATTACTTCAGATGCCAGTCTACGAGAACGCGCAGAGCTAATCGCGGAGTGTTCTTGAGAGTGGAGTTACTAATTCAACCTTTTAGGAGAAGTGGGCAACGATGTTTTAGAATATGATTTTGTAAATAACCTTGACGAGACCACTGTTGAAATGAGCACACATTTTATTTCACGTAGTGAATCACCATAAAGACTACAAATTATTATATAAATAATTCAGCGATTTTCCTAGTTAATATTTTGAGGGTTTGCATAGTTTGGTATTCTACTTTCTTGGAAAAAACGTAAGGCTGTATTAATTCATAACAAATCTAATCAATACCACCTCTAACTTAAGCCCAGTTTATTTTCTATCCACATTATATAAGTTCTATGAAGATATTTGATCGAAAAAATAGTCGAAATTGTTAATGATAATAATGGGACCTCCCATCAGCAAAAAGGTTTTCTTCATAGGTTAAGGGTACTCAAGAACATTTGTATGCATAAATTAAATAAGACCAACTCTGATCTGTTCATTGTTTGATTTAATTAAATAATGCTTTCGATTCTATCACTCAAACTTCAATGTTCAAATGATCGTATTCACTGATAAGAGTAACATTATTCTTTAAGATATACACACTAATACAATAAACGAGTATTCTTAACTCTAACTGTAGGGTGAAATTGCTGTCCTAAGTCGATAGTCTTTCTACCACAATTTTCAATATAGTTTCAGAATAGTTAATAAGAACAACTCTACGATGCCCGTGGCGTAATAGGAAACAACATATGCATTACATTTTATGCAGACGATTTGGCCATTATTGCTAACTCTGCATTGGGGAAATAGTGGAGGCAACGCGATTTCAGAATTACCACCGGGGGCTGATCTGGACAATGGCAAAAGCGTCACTACTTTTGAACTACACATTTACTGTAATCGCAAATATGGCAGGATGTCACTTATTTGAGATCTTATATCCAGCCATGGTAATATCGATACCATTGAATTTATCTCTGGACCTCAATCCGATGGCGTCTACGCAAATATATACAATGACAAAGAGGACCGTATCTACGCACGTACGAGACATAACCAGAATCATACTAAGAAAAGCATCGATGTAGCCGACCAGGAAAACATTGGCGTAATAATCTACGGCATCTGGTCAGATATAGTCTTACATTGTATGTAAGGTTGCAATTCCAGATGTCTTGAGAAACGTAGTTGCCAACTTGCTATTGTCGAACTTATATCTTCGATCTTTTCGTGACTGGAATATGTGGGATACAAACCGTATTCGTGGTATTCGTGTTAGACACATGAAGAAGTTTGAGGACGAGTCTTCAAGTTTGAGGATTTCACTGGAGTGATTGATTTCATTTGTAGGAAGTGTTTCAGAGTTATAAAAACCTCAATGTAATCAGTTGTCGTAAGACTCATCTATCATTTAAGTCTAATTGGCATAGCCAAGGTTCAATTATTGTTATGCTCGATTTAAATCTAGCCTAAATATTAACCACAAACTGGACTTTATCTAAATATATAACCACAAATTACCTCAGGAAATGATGTCTTAAAAGACGAGCTCTAAAGCTGTCTTAAAAGAAGAGCTAAATATACCATCAAGGATATCTTATAAGTTTAAAAATTCTAGCATTAAAGAAGCAATTGAAGGTATTGAAGCGATTCTCTCCGATTTCTTTTGTAGCAATTGTATTTTATTTCTTTTTAGCTTTTAACCTAAATATGTTATCCCTTTTTTAATTGTCCATTCATCAATATCAATATACTTGTTTAATTATTATAATAACATTTCTGATATATATATATATATATATATATATATATATATGTGTGTGTGTGTGTGTGTGTGTGTGTGTGTATGTGTGTGTGTGTGTGTGTGTGTGTGTTTGTGTGTGTGTGTGTGTGTGTGTGTATGTGTGTGTGTGTATTTAGTAGGGTTGTAAATAATACACAAAGTCATAGTATCGAAAAAGTATCAAAAGCTAAAATTATATATTTAAATATTATTGAAAATTAATTTAGTATATTTGATATATTTTTGAATTATTATCTATTATATATTATTATCTATTATATAATATAGCAATTAATAAATTAAAAAGTAAATTAATCAGTAAATCACAAAGAAACTTAATTAAATTGAATGTAAAATTATGATGATAATACAAATTCGTATAATATATATACAAATAGTATTTGTAAAAAGTAAGCGAATAATTTATCATCATCTAGAAAGAGATGGGGAGATAAAACCTAGATATGCTAACACTTATAATTACCCAGGGCATTTGATAATAACTGAGCAGGTCACACATTTTGCCTCTGCCAGTTTTATTTCTTTTTTTCCATCTGTTAGTTTTTGTATAACATTTAGTAAAAATATTATTAATCGGTAGTGTATATTATGTCTTGCAATACATATATAATGATTGTATAAGATTATAAAATATATGATACATTCAATGAATATTAATTAATAAAATAATATATTACAAAATAGAATATTACTCAAAATATACTTAATTATTCACAAATTCAATTCAGTGATTTAAACACATACACTATATATATAGTATTATATGCTTAGTATTTATAAGATCTCATTGAATGATGAACATTGATATACAAATGAACTAACATTTATTTAACGTAAATTTTTGTTTGGTTTGGAACAATGGGGAAGTGTCATAATTAATAAAAACTTATTCAGTAAATTTCATCGAGTTCATAATATAAATCTGAAATCAAATATTCATATCTCAAATTAAAATATTCATAGAATATATTTTCAATTTTTGACCTTTAGGTAAATTTTAATTGACAGCCAATAAGAAAATGTTTTAAAAGTAATTTCAATTACAAATAAATACAAACTCCATGAAGTTATTAATGAAATTATTATTTAAAAATTATTTAATAATTATGAATTTAAATAATTTGAAAATATTATTTAATTCATATAAATGTGGAAAAGTATAACTACGGGTTTGAGTTCATAATTTTTAATATAAAAGTATCAGTTTGGTTTTATTTACAATCATAGTTTTTATATATATATATATATATATATATATATAAATTAATTAACATTATAGAATCATTAAGTTTTGATTTATTAAATATGCAAATCAGCATACAATGATAATGTATGTAAATATTTGTGTTTGCAGGCAATTTTTGATACCAAAGTCGACGACTAGTAAACAAATAGTTGATTGAATATACGAACAAATGAAATACGGCGAAAATGGAGTGAATGGCATCGATTTTATAAAAGAAGAGCAACCGACGACTCGAAACAGACAACGAGGAGCCGAGGGGCGTGGCCTAGGGGCGTGGCCTAGGGGCGTGGCCTAGGGGCGTGGCCTAGGGGCATCAGGGTTTGCCGTAGGTGTACAGGTCAGCCCCGCGTATCTCGGTGCCCGGCAGCAATTGAGAGTGGACGTTGTCGTAGAGAGCGGATACGGGGAGCTCGATATCAGTTTTTGCTTTCTTGTTTGCGAGTTCAATGATTCCTTTGATCTCAACATCGATTACCTTAAAGAAGTTTACAGAAAACTCGATTAGATGTGGGAGATGGTGTGGGAGATGGTGTGGGAGATGGTGTGGGAGATGGTGTGGGAGATGGTGTGGGAGATGGTGTGGGAGATGGTGTGGGAGACGGTGTGGGAGACGGTGTGGGAGACGGTGTGGGAGATGGTGTGGGAGATGGTGTGGGAGATGGTGTGGGAGATGGTGTGGGAGGTGGTGTGAGTTATGGTGTGGGAGATGGTGTGGGAGATGGTGTGGGAGATGGTGTGGGAGATGGTGTGGGAGATGGTGTGGGAGATGGTGTGGGAGATGGTGTGGGAGATGGTGTGGGAGATGATGTGGGAGATGATGTGGGAGATGGTGTGGGAGATGGTGTGGGAGATGGTGTGGGAGATGGTGTGGGAGATGGTGTGGGATATGGTGTGGGAGGTGGTGTGAGTTATGGTGTGGGAGATGGTGTGGGAGATGGTGTGGGAGATGGTGTGGGAGATGGTGTGTGAGATGGTGTGGGAGATGGTGTGGGAGATGGTGTGGGAGATGGTGTGGGAGATAGTGTGGGAGATTGTGTGGGAGATGGTGTGGGAGATGGTGTGGGAGATGGTGTGGGAGATGGTGTGGGAGATGGTGTGGGAGATGGTGTGGGAGATGGTGTGGGAGATGGTGTGGGAGATGGTGTGAGAGATGGTGTGGGAGATGGTGTGGGAGATGGTGTGAGTTATGGTATGGGAGATGATGTGGGAGATGATGTAGGAGATGGTGTGGGAGATGGTGTGGGAGATGGTGTGGGAGATGGTGTGGGAGATGGTGTGGGAGATGGTGTGGGAGATGGTGTGGGAGATGGTGTGGGAGATGGTGTGGGAGATGGTGTGGGAGATGGTGTGGGAGATGGTGTGGGAGATGGTGTGGGAGATGGTGTGGGAGATGGTATGGGAGATGGTGTGGGAGATGGTGTGGGAGATAGTGTGGGAGATGGTGTGGGAGATGGTGTGGGAGATGGTGTGGGAGATGGTGTGGGAGATGGTGTGGGAGATGGTGTGGGAGATGGTGTGGGAGATGGTGTGGGAGATGGTGTGGGAGATGGTATGGGAGATGGTGTGGGAGATGGTGTGGGAGATAGTGTGGGAGATGGTGTGGGAGATGGTGTGGGAGATGGTGTGGGAGATGGTGTGGGAGATGGTGTGGGAGATGGTGTGGGAGATGGTGTGGGAGATGGTGTGGGAGATGGTGTGGGAGATGGTGTGGGAGATGGTGTGGGATATGGTGTGGGAGATGGTGTGGGAGATGGTGTGGGATATGGTGAGGTAAGGGCAGATTTCTTTATTTAGTAAATAAATCAATAACAAACAGGGTTATATATGATAGGGTTAAACTGTAGGGTAGGTCTACACTGTAGGGTAGGGCTACACTATATGGTAGGGCTACACTGTACCCCTTTCTACCTATTTTTTTTACCACACTTTAACCCACTTTACCCCACTTTACCCCACTTTACCCAACTTTAACCCTCTTTACCCCACTTTACCCCACTTTAACCCTCTTTACCCCACTTTAACCCACGTTACCCTACTTTACCCTACTTTACCCCACTTTACCCCACTTTAACCCTCTTTACTCCACTTTACCCCTCTTTAACCCTCTTTACCCCACTTTACCCCACTTTAACTCTCTTTACCCCACTTTACCCCACTTTAACCCTCTTTAACTCTCTTTACCCCACTTTACCCCCACTTTAACCCTCTTTACCCCACTTTACCTTCAATTCCTCGGGAGTAACAAGACCAGATTTTGTAATACGCTCCTTGAAGCCAGTTATTGGATCCCTAGTCTTCCTTACATCCTGTACCTCATCTCGTGTACGGTAACTAAAGGAGGGTAGACAGGATATAGTGATGTAATGAAGCACTAGTTATGTCGTCGTTTAATGTGATGCAATAATTATCGATATGATGCAATACTTATCGATATGATGCAATAATGACCAATAAGATGTCATTATTTTGCAAAACTTGCGAGATATTAGTAAAAAAATAATAGAAATGAAATTATAAAATAAACTGAAGTAAGAAGTTTTCCAAAATATTAATAAATAGTTATAAAAAAGTGATTTCGTTGACCTGGTGCCTGGATCGCTCATACTGTGGCCACTGTAACGGTAGGTGGCTAGCTCCATGACAATGGGTCCGCGGCCACTACGACAGTACTCGGTCGCGTACTGCGTGGCTGCCTTGACCCCCAGCACGTCCATTCCGTCCACCTGAGAGGTGGTTACCATACACACATGTGGGAACAATGTGGAATAGATGTCGAAATATACATTACACTAGATACCTTTTGTTCTCTGTACATGCAGATTTCTAGTAATTAATCATTAGGTCAGCCGTAATAGACATTACAGCATAGTAATAAGATATATTATATACATTATATATACTTTTATAATATTTATTAAATATCTATTAACAATATAAAATGCAATATTGTATTAGTACATAATTCTTAAAAATAGATCATATATAATATATAATATATATCATATATATTTATGATAAAATATTATTTAAATAAAGGAATAATTTCTTAATTTGTATTTATATTGCATTCATTATCAATATTACAATAATAACTTATAGAAACACAAGAATACATCATACAGTGATTTACATGAATATTATTGATTAGATCAATTCATTGTAATAGTTAAAGAAGGTATATTTATTATGATTTATATGAAAATCCTCTTAACAATGATTGAATATCATTTACCTTTAATATATTGTAATATAAGTAAATGAACTAGATCATGTGATTAATACATCATTTTATACTTTCTTATAAACCATATAACATATGTCATGAAACTATTAAATTCAACTATATTTCTATTTTAGTTTATATAGACTTCCACTGACTCATATTTTTGAAGAAATCATTGATCTCGAATTATTGGAGTTAATTTACAAATGGAAATTGCTGAATTTTACTGTTTTTTTAGAGGTCAAAGTTTGAATTTTTAGTGCGAATCTTTCCATAAATAATATCTCTTCGAAACTTGAAAATTCTGTTGCAACCGGCTACAACACATCCCCGCTAAACTAGAAGTACTAAGACAGAATTAGACATTATAATATCTTACTTTAGTAATATAAAATAGTATAAAGGCACCAAAAATAATAATGCTGTAGAATGAAATCTTAGGCATTCATGATCATTGGTAAATACAAATATATATTTTAATATATTTTTAAAACATTAAAAAACTAAGTATCCTTAACATTAGATAAAATTATTAACTACCAATATACATTTTTAAATAATATCTAAGGTGACAAACTACTAAAATATAACAAAGCAACAAAAAACTTGATAAATAAGTATTAAACTTAATAAGTTATAATTTCATATAATTGAAATCATTCTATTTAAAACATCACTTTGTATTTATAATTTCATATAGATATATTTCCATAAATAATAATAATTTATATATAATATAATTAACATATACAATACATATAATATATATTTATATATATAATATACATAAAATATATAATATAAATATAATAAGGTAACTCACCCAAATACCAGGAATGTAGTCCCCCCTGGTGTAGTAGTCGCAGCAAGCTGAAGCACGGTCAGCTGGTGTACCTAGTAATATGGTCAGGGGTGTGGTCAGGGGTGTGGTCATGGGTGTGGTCAGGGGTGCGGTCAGGGGTGCGGTCAGGGGTGTGGTCAGGGGTGTGGTTAGGGGTGTGGTTAGGGTTGTGGTCAGGGGTGTGGGCAGGGGTGTGATCAGGGGTGTGGGCAGGGGTGTGGTTAGGGGTTTGGTAGTAGAACGGTAGTTGCTATCACGGGTATTGTTAAGATATAGGTTTCCGCTATAGAAGTGTGTCAATACCTCTCCTACACTAACCCATTCCATATCCATTGTTCTCTATGACAAAGATTGCAGGTAAATCCCACAATTTGGCCATGTTAAAGGTCTCGAATATCTGGCCTTGGTTCATGGCTCCATCACCGAACAGAGAGATGCAAACATCATCCGTACCCTTGTACTTGTTTGCAAACGCAACACCAGCCCCTAATGGCACCTAGTGGAGGGTTTACGGCGGGTTTAGCGGAGGGCTGGTGGGGATTGGGCGTAGCAATGGGGTTTGGGGCGTTTAGCGATAGGGATGGTTGGGAATGAGTGGGTTTGGTTGGGTTATGGGAAGTTATGGGAAGGGATGGTGCGTGTGGAAATGCCTAAAGCAGAGGTTAGTGGAGTGGAGGTAGCAGTTTAGATGCGAGTTAAGGAGATTTAAGAGTGTATGAGTAGGTTTAGGATAGTATTATACAAATTGAAGGTTAGTGTAGAGGTAAAGATAATCATGAGGTTATGCAATCTGCGTTTGGAGGGGAGTCGTGGATTTGATAGGGGTGTAGTTTTGGGAGGAGACAGGAGAGGGATTAATAGAGTGCTGTTAATATCATGGAATTTAGGGCCAGGGTTTGGGCAGTATTAGATAATGGTTTATATAAAATGTGAGTTAGAAGTCAATTAGATATTGATGTAATAAATGAAATAAGAAGTCAATTAGATATTGATGTAATAAGTTATAACTTATATATATATATATATATCATAAATACAATGCAAAATTATAAAGACTAAAGAAACTGCTCATTTGTAATTTCATGAAGGTAAAGGTAAAGGTGAAGGTAAATTTGAAGGTAAAGGTAAAGGTAAATGTGAAGGTAAAGGTAAAGGTAAAGGTAAATGTGAAGGTAAAGGTAAAGGTAAAGGTAAAGGTAAAGGTAAAGGTAAATGTGAAGGTAAAGGTAAAGGTAAAGGTAAAGGTAAATGTGAAGGTAAAGGTAAAGGTAAAGGTAAAGGTAAAGGTAAAGGTAAAGGTAAAGGTAAAGGTAAAGGTAAAGGTAAAGGTAAAGGTAAAGGTAAAGGTAAAGGTAAAGGTAAATGTAAAGGTAAAGGTAAAGGTAAAGGTAAAGGTAAAGGTAAAGGTAAAGGTAAAAGTAAAAGTAAAGGTAAAGGTAAAGGTAAATGTAAAGGTAAAGGTAGAGGTAGAGGTAGAGGTAGAGGTAGAGGTAGAGGTAGAGGTAAATGTAAAGGTAAAGGTAGAGGTAGAGGTAGATGTAGAGGTAAATGTAAAGGTAAAGGTAAAGGTAAAGGTAAATGTAAAGGTAAAGGTAAAGGTAAAGGCAAAGGTAAAGGTAAAGGTAAAGGTAAAGGTAAAGGTAAATGTAAAGGTAAAGGTAAAGGTAAAGGTAAAGGTAAAGGTAAAGGTAGAGGTAGAGGTAGAGGTAGAGGTAGAGGTAAAGGTAAAGGTAAAGGTAAAGGTAAAGGTAAAGATAAAGGTAAAGGTAAAGGTAAATGTAAAGGTAAAGGTAAAGGTAAAGGTAAATGTAAAGGTAAAGGTAAAGGTAAATGTAAAGGTAAATGTGAAGGTAAAGGTAAAAGTAAAGGTAAAGGTAAAGGTAAAGGTAAAGGTAAAGGTAAATGTGAAGGTAAAGGTAAAGGTAAAGGTAGAGGTAGAGGTAGAGGTAGAGGTAGAGGTAGAGGTAAAGGTAAAGGTAAATGTAAATGTAAATGTAAATGTAAATGTGAAGGTAAAGGTAAAGGTAAAGGTAAAGGTAAAGGTAAAGGTAAAGGTAAAGGTAAATGTGAAGGTAAAGGTAAAGGTAAAGGTAAAGGTAAAGGTAAATGTGAAGGTAAAGGTAAAGGTAAAGGTAGAGTTAGAGGTAGAGGTAAAGGTAAAGGTAAAGGTAAAGGTAAAGGTAAAGGTAAATGTAAAGGTAAAGGTAAATGTAAAGGTAAAGGTAAAGGTAAAGGTAAAGGTAAAGGTAAAGGTAAAGGTAAAAGTAAAGGTAAAGGTAAAGGTAAAGGTAAATGTAAAGGTAGAGGTAGAGGTAGAGGTAGAGGTAGAGGTAGAGGTAAATGTAAAGGTAAAGGTAGAGGTAGAGGTAGAGGTAGAGGTAAATGTAAAGGTAAAGGTAAAGGTAAAGTTAAGGTAAATGTAAAGGTAAAGGTAAAGGTAAAGGCAAAGGCAAAGGCAAAGGTAAAGGTAAAGGTAAAGGTAAAGGTAAAGGTAAAGGTAAAGGTAAATGTAAAGGTAAAGGTAAAGGTAAAGGTAAAGGTAGAGGTAGAGGTAGAGGTAGAGGTAAAGGTAAAGGTAAAGGTAAAGGTAAAGGTAAAGGTAAAGGTAAAGGTAAAGGTAAATGTAAAGGTAAAGGTAAAGGTAAATGTAAAGGTAAAGGTAAAGGTAAAGGTAAAGGTAAATGTAAAGGTAAATGTGAAGGTAAAGGTAAAAGTAAAGGTAAAGGTAAAGGTAAAGGTAAAGGTAAAGGTAAAGGTAAATGTGAAGGTAAAGGTAAAGGTAAAGGTAGAGGTAGAGGTAGAGGTAGAGGTAGAGGTAGAGGTAGAGGTAGAGGTAGAGGTAAAGGTAAAGGTAAATGTAAAGGTAAATGTAAAGGTAAAGGTAAAGGTAAAGGTAAAGGTAGAGGTAGAGGTAGAGGTAGAGTTAGAGGTAGAGGTAGAGGTAGAGGTAAAGGTAAAGGTAAAGGTAAAGGTAAATGTGAAGGTAAAGGTAAAGGTAAAGGTAGAGGTAGAGTTAGAGGTAAAGGTAAAGGTAAAGGTAAAGGTAAAGGTAAATGTAAAGGTAAAGGTAAAGGTAAATGTGAAGGTAAAGGTAAAGGTAAAGGTAAAGGTAAAGGTAAAGGTAAATGTGAAGGTAAAGGTAAAGGTAAAGGTAGAGGTAGAGGTAGAGGTAGAGGTAAAGGTAAAGGTAAAGGTAAAGGTAAAGGTAAAGGTAAAGGTAAATGTAAAGGTAAAGGTAAAGGTAAAGGTAAAGGTAAAGGTAAAGGTAAAGGTAAAGGTAAAGGTAAAGGTAAAGGTAAAGGCAAAGGTAAAGGTAAAGGTAAAGGTAAAGGTAAAGGTAAAGGTAAAGGTAAAGGTAAAGGTAAAGGTAAAGGTAAAGGTAAAGGTAAAGGTAAAGGTAAAGGTAAAGGTAAAGGTAAAGGTAAAGGTAAAGGTAAAGGTAAAGGTAAAGGTAAAGGTAAAGGTAAAGGTAAAGGTAAAGGTAAAGGTAAAGGTAAAGGTAAAGGTAGAGGTGAAGGTAAATGTAAAGGTAAAGGTAAAGGTAAAGGTAAAGGTGAAGGTAAATGTAAAGGTAAAGGTAAAGGTAAATGTAAAGGTAAAGGTGAAGGTAAAGGTAAATGTAAAGGTAAAGGTAAAGGTAAAGGTAAAGGTAAAGGTAAATGTAAAGGTAAAGGTAAAGGTAAATGTAAATGTAAAGTTAAGGTAAAGGTGAAGGTAAAGGTAAAGGTAAAGGTAAATATAAAGGTGAAGGTAAAGGTGAAGGTAAATGTAAAGGTAAAGGTAAAGGTAAAGGTAAAGGTAAAGGTAAAGGTAAAGGTAAAGGTAAAGGTAAAGGTAAATGTGAAGGTAAATGTGAAGGTAAATGTGAAGGTAAAGGTAAAGGTAAAGGTAAAGGTAAAGGTAAATGTAACGGTAAAGGTAAAGGTAAAGGTAAAGGTAAAGGTAAAGGTAGAAGTAAATGTAAAGGTAAAGGTAAAGGTAAAGGTAAATGTAAATGTAAAGGTAAATGTAAATGTAAAGGTAAATGTAAAGGTAAAGGTAAATGTAAAGGTAAAGGTAAATGTAAATGTAAAGGTAAAGGTAAAGGTAAATGTAAAGGTGAAGGTAAATGTAAAGGTAAAGGTAAAGGTAAAGGTAAAGGTAAATGTAAATGTAAAGGTAAATGTAAAGGTAAAGGTAAATGTAAAGGTAAATGTAAAGGTAAATGTAAAGTTAAGGTAAAGGTAAATGTAAAGGTAAAGGTAAAAGTAAAAGTAAAAGTAAATGTAAAGGTAAAGGTAAATGTAAAGGTAAAGGTAAAGGTAAATGTAAAGGTAAAGGTAAATGTAAAGGTGAAGGTAAATGTAAAGGTAAAGGTAAAGGTAAAGGTAAATGTAAATGTAAAGGTAAATGTAAAGGTAAAGGTAAATGTAAAGGTAAAGGTAAAGGTAAAGGTAAATGTAAAGGTAAAGGTAAAGGTAAAGGTAAAGGTAAATGTAAAGGTAAAGGTAAAGGTAAAGGTAAAGGTAAAGGTAAAGGTAAATGTAGAGGTAGAGGTAGATGTAGAGGTAGAGGTAGAGGTAGAGGTAGAGGTAGAGGTAAAGGTAAAGGTAAATGTAAAGGTAAAGGTAAAGGTAAATGTAAAGGTAAAGGTAAAGGTAAAGGTAAAGGTAAATGTAAAGGTAGAGGTAGATGTAGAGGTAAAGGTAGAGGTAGAGGTAAAGGTAAAGGTAAAGGTAAAGGTAAAGGTAAAGGTAAAGGTAAAGGTAAAGGTAAAGGTAAAGGTAAAGGTAAAGGTAAAGGTAAAGGTAAAGGTAAAGGTAAAGTTAAAGGTAAAGGTAAAGGTAAAGGTGAAGGTAAATGTAAAGGTAAAGGTAAAGGTAAAGGTAAAGGTAAAGGTAAAGGTGAAGGTAAAGGTAAAGGTAAAGGTGAAGGTAAAGGTAAATGTAAAGGTAAAGGTAAAGGTAAAGGTAAAGGTAAAGGTAAATGTAAAGGTAAAGGTAAAGGTAAAGGTAAAGGTAAAGGTAAAGGTAAAGGTAAAGGTAAAGGTAAAGGTAAAGGTAAAGGTAAAGTTAAAGGTAAAGGTAAAGTTAAAGGTAAAGGTAAAGGTAAAGGTGAAGGTAAATGTAAAGGTAAAGGTAAATGTAAACCTGAGCTCCGACAATACCATTCCCTCCGTAGAAGTTATGTCCATACATGTGCATGGAACCACCTTTGCCCTTGCTAACCCCGGTCTTCTTTCCTGTGAAATTCGGGGCTAAAGTTTCACTAACCCACTAGGCATTAACCACTATCCAATAGATTATAACCACTAGCCAATAGATTATAATTATAACCACTAGCCACTAGATTATAACCACAAGCCTCAAGATTATACTTATAACCACTAGCCACTAGATTATAACCACAAGCCTCAAGATTATACTTATAACCACTAGCCACTAGATTATAACCACAAGCCTCAAGATTTTAATTATAACCACTAGCCACTAGATTATAACCACAAGCCTCGAGATTATACTTATAACCACTAGCCAATAGATTATAACCACAAGCCTCAAGATTATACTTATAACCACTAGCCACTAGATTATAACCACAAGCCACTAGATTATAATTATAACCACTAACCACTAGCCACTAGATTATAACCACTAACCACTAGATTATAATTATAACCACTAACCACTAGCCACTAGATTATAACCACTAACCACTAGCCACTAGATTATAACCACTAACCACTAGATTATAATTAAAACCACTAGCCACTAGATTATAACCACAAGCCACTAGATTATAATTATAACCACTAACCACTAGCCACTAGATTATAACCACTAACCACTAGATTATAATTATAACCACTAACCACTAGCCACTAGATTATAACCACTAACCACTAGATTATAATTATAACCACTAACCACTAGCCACTAGATTATAACCACTAACCACTAGCCACTAGATTATAACCACTAACCACTAGATTATAATTAAAACCACTAGCCACTAGATTATAACCACAAGCCACTAGATTATAATTATAACCACTAACCACTAGCCACTAGATTATAACCACTAACCACTAGATTATAATTATAACCACTAACCACTAGCCACTAGATTATAACCACTAACCACTAGCCACTAGATTATAACCACTAACCACTAGATTATAATTAAAACCACTAGCCACTAGATTATAACCACAAGCCACTAGATTATAATTATAACCACTAACCACTAGCCACTAGATTATAACCACTAACCACTAGATTATAATTATAACCACTAACCACTAGCCACTAGATTATAACCACTAACCACTAGATTATAATTATAACCACTAACCACTAGCCACTAGATTATAACCACTAACCACTAGCCACTAGATTACTTATCCCATGAGCACTACATCGACAACCGGGGAACATCCAGGCATAAAACGCTATATTGACCTCTATCCACTGACCTCTAGCCACTGACCTCTATCCACTGACCTCTAGCCGTTGGCGAGTACCCGCTAACCTGTAAGTTCGCAGAGCACCGAAGCAACGGAAGCCCCGCGGAGATAGGTCCACCCGTGAGCCCTATAAGAGGTAATGATGCCGTCGGACTGCCTGAGAGCGCTGTCTATACCCACAGCGCAAGCTTCCTGTTATGGAACAGCCGAGGATATAGAGGTTTGATTTCGATTGGACAGATATGCGATACAGTTATAGGGGCAGTCTTCGGATTGATCATTGAAATTGGATGTACTTAGGTCTTTAGGTCCTTAGGTCAAAATGGGGCTGTAGAGAGAAACGCAGATTTCATGAGCTGATATGAAATTTATAATTAGAGGTGATAATAATAATTCAATGTGCAACTACAATTGACCATCCCAGTAATCATCTATCTAGGCCAACTAGAATGTTATATTATGTAATTAATTAATATTTCATTACTTACAAATATATTCTATATTAAAACAATAATAAGTTATATCTAATAAAGCTAGATAAAGTTAAGTTATATCTAATAAAGCTAGATAAAGTTAAGTTATATCTAATAAAGCTAGATAAAGTTAAGTTATATCTAATAAAGCTAGATAAAGTAGAGTTATATTTAATAAAGCTAGATAAAGTTAAGTTATATCTAATAAAGCTAGATAAAGTAGAGTTATATTTAATAAAGCTAGATAAAGTTAAGTTATATCTAATAAATCTAGATAAAGTTAAGTTATATCTAATAAATCTAGATAAAGTAGAGTTATATCTAATAAAGCTAGATAAAGTTAAGTTATATCTAATAAATCTAGATAAAGTTAAGTTATATCTAATAAATCTAGATAAAGTAGAGTTATATTTAATAAATCTAGATAAAGTTAAGTTATATTTAATAAATCTAGATAAAGTAGATTTATATATAATAAATCTAGATAAAGTTAAGTTATATCTAATAAAGCTAGATAAAGTAGAGTTATATCTAATAAATCTAGATAAAGTTAAGTTATATCTAATAAAACTAGATAAAGTTACGTTATATCTAATAAATCTAGATAAAGTTAAGTTATATCTAATAAATCTAGATAAAGTTAAGTTATATCTAATAAATCTAGATAAAGTTAAGTTATATCTAATAAATCTAGATAAAGTTAAGTTATATCTAATAAATCTAGATAAAGTTAAGTTATATCTAATAAATCTAGATAAAGTTAAGTTATATCTAATAAATCTAGATAAAGTAAGTTATATCTAATAAATCTAGATAAAGTAGAGTTATATTTAATAAAGCTAGATAAAGTTAAGTTATATCTAATAAATCTAGATAAAGTTAAGTTATATCTAATAAATCTAGATAAAGTTAAGTTATATCTAATAAATCTAGATAAAGTTAAGTTATATCTAATAAATCTAGATAAAGTAGAGTTATATTTAATAAATCTAGATAAAGTTAAGTTATATCTAATAAATCTAGATAAAGTAGAGTTATATTTAATAAATCTAGATAAAGTTAAGTTATATCTAATAAATCTAGATAAAGTAGAGTTATATTTAATAAATCTAGATAAAGTTAAGTTATATCTAATAAATCTAGATAAAGTAGAGTTATATTTAATAAATCTAGATAAACAACAGGTCATAATAAAAAAACACTATTTATTTGATTTCACAGACTGGCTACCACTCCTCTTTACAAACTATTGAAATGAATGTAACCCACCTTTTTACAGTATATATACAAAGCTTTATGAAGTGTTCACATAATGGTACAGATTATATATTAGAGTAGCAGAGTAATTATAATTATTACAAAATGTATATATACAAATATGTATTTTATACTCTTTATATGCCCGACAACATATCCCATTCATCAGGTATATATTTATTATCATACAATATCTACATAATACATACCTGTACTAATACCCCTACATGCCTATACTAATACCAATATCAACACTTGCGCTAGAAATTAGTTCTACCTCAAGCCCTACTTACTGTTATCCGACACCTACCAGGGTCTACGGGATCACCATTTGTCACCCTATACCTAACCTGGCCAGAGTATAGATGGCAAAATCCCCGGATGTGCTTCTCTTTATAGAGATTTGCTGCTGCCATCTCCAATCTCCTGATGGTCGTCATCTTTGTATAGTACTGTGGGCGTGGTTATAGTAATGCGGGCGTGGTTATAGTACTGCGGGCGTGGTTATAGTAATGTGGGCGTGGTTATAGTACTGTGGGCGTGGTTATAGTACTGTGGGCGTGGTTATAGTAATGTGGGCGTGGCTATAGTAGTGTAGGCGTGGCTATAGTAATGTGGGCGTAGTTATAGTACTATGGGCGTGGTTATAGTACAGTGGGCGTGGCTATAGTACTGCGGGCGTGGTTATAGTACTGTGGGCGTGGTTATATACGTGGTTAATATTATTAGTATATTATTATGGGCGTGTTCATGGGTTCAGGCTACTCTGGCTGTAGTTATTGGTTCTGAGAATTATATTGCGTTGAAGTGATAGGAGTTCTATATGATGGGTTAATTAAACATGAATATCATCAAGATCTCAATAACTCAATAACTCAATAACTCAATAACTCAATAACGCAATAACGCAATAACTCAATAACTCAATAACTCAATAACTCAATAACTCAATAACGCAATAACGCAATAACGCAATAACTCAATAACTCAATAACTCAATAACTCAATAACTCAATAACTCAATAACTCAATAACTCAACAACGCAATAACTCAATAACTCAATAACTCAATAACTCAATAACTCAATAACGCAATAACGCAATAACTCAATAACTCAATAACGCAATAACTCAATAACTCAATAACGCAATAACTCAATAACTCAATAACTCAATAACGCAATAACTCAATAACTCAATAACGCAATAACTCAATAACTCAATAACTCAATAATGCAATAACGCAATAACTCAATATCTCAATAACTCAATAACTCAATAACTCAATAACTCAATAACGCAATAACTCAATAACTCAATAACTCAATAACGCAATAATGCAATAACTCAATAACTCAATAACTCAATAATGCAATAACTCAATAACTCAATAACTGAAGGTCTTATAACATATTCAGAAGGTCTTATAACATGTTTTGAAGATCTTATAACATATTCTGAAGTTCTTATAACATATTCAGAAGGTCTTATAACATATTTTGAAGGTCTTATAATATATTCTGAAGGTCTTAAAACATATTCAGAAGGTCTTATAACATATTCTGAAGGTCTTACAACATGTTTTGAAGGTCTTACAACATATTCTGAAGATCTTATAACATATTCTGAAGGTCTTATAACATATTCTGAAGGTCTTATAACATATTCTGAAGGTCTTATAACATATTCTGAAGGTCTTATAACATATTCTGAAGGTCTTATAACATATGCTGAAGGTCTTAAAACATATTCAGAAGGTCTTATAACATATTCTGAAGGTCTTACAACATGTTTTGAAGGTCTTACAACATATTCTGAAGATCTTATAACATACCATGCTAATAATGTACCTGACTGGCTTGTATAAACTATGAGAATAGCCTGGTAATGAATATTGAGTACTCATTGTAAACTAATTAGATTAAACTTAGGTAAATACTTTAAAGTACTTAAAATACATTATTCAAGTTCAAAGCTGAATATCATTTAAGACATCTACAATTATTACTTCAATTTACTATAATATAGACTACAATTGTCTCGATTGTAAAAGTACCCAAGTGAGTATAATCTAGTAGTCTCAGTATTCAGTCCCATTCTACTATCCACTAACTGTACCTGTTGGTCACTGGGTCTATTGTTTACTGACCAATAAAGCTTGTTCATGTGTGCAGCTAACAGACATCGGAGGCATCTCATCAAGTTTGTGAAGTTTGTAGGGCTGTAGGAGGTGTGATGGGGCTGTAGGAGGTGCGATGGGGCTGTAGGAGGTGCGATGGGGCTGTAGGAGGTGCGATGGGGCTGTAGGAGGTGCGATGGGGCTGTAGGAGGTGCGATGGGGCTGTAGGAGGTGCGATGGGGCTGTAGGAGGTGCGATGGGGTGGTAGTGAGGCCGGTGAGGGGTATGTTGGAGTCACGGGGGTATGTTGAAAGTATAAGAGGTTCGAGGATGTGGTGGAGTGTAGTATAGAGAAGTGTAGTGTAGGGGGTTGTGGATAGAATGCGGTGTATTCAAGTGTAGTGTAGAGGGTTGTGGGTGTAATATGATTTTACACCACATTCAGTAAACAGGGAGATTATGGGGTCATCTTTAAAGTAAAACCATTCACCCAAATAATGTCAGTTAGCAAGATGGATTAACATATCAATGTTATTACATCTGCAACCAAATATGCAAAGAGATTTATTATCTTACAATCCTTGTGTTGTAGTGAAATTTAAACTAGTAACGAAGACTTTGTGAATTGCAATTCAAATTTATTACTAACAATTCCAACTTCAAAACTTTGTTCGGCATTATTGAGAGCGGGAGCAGAACTCGAAAATTGCTAAAAGAATTCAAATTAACCATTAATTTATAACGAAGATTTCATTAATAAAAGTAAAATATAATCACATTAATCAATCAATTTGTCATATTAGATATATATAATGAAATAAATAATTGCCCAAGTATTCAGATTCTGTTTTCAATATACATAGAATGTTTTATTATATTATAGATTAAGTAATAATAATTTTTAAAATTAAAAATAAATATTAGACCCACTCATTTAGAATTTTTTTATATAATAGATATTTTAAATTATATTCATCATAAAAACTACTTTATATACAAAACTCTATTTATAGATTTTTTATTATATAATATTTGCAATCAATATGTTAAACTCATAAATAATCTAAAACAATTAATATTAATTAATTTATATATTTAATTATACAAATTTTAGTACCATGTAAAAAATTATTGTGCTATGTATTTGAGGTTTTTGACAGAGTAAATTAAATTTATATTATATAATAATTTTGAAATAAATATGAGAATATATTATAATATATTTAATTGATAAATACTAAAAAATAAAGAAATTTAATAGAAATGAAGTAAAAAAAATGAAAGTAATACATTAAATAATAAAAATAATTTAATACCATTAATATTAATATTAATATTACAACATTTATTAATATAATAATATACTACTATTAATAATAATACATAATTTATAACAGGATATAATAATATAATACTACTATAATATATTATAATAATCACAATATTGAGTTATTTTTAAATGTATTTAAAAAATTAAAAATTCTGAGTTATTACAACAAATTACACTTTCGTTATTTGAAAATATTTAAATAACTATGGATATCAATTGTAATGAGTTATATTTGATATTCAATTTAATATGAATTATATAAGTTTATTTATGTTTAATATTGGTGAACATGGCTAATTAATAATGGGACATTTTTATTTAACCCTTTACCTCCCAACGGTCGATGTTGAAATACTCATTTTAAAATGCTTATAACTCAATAAATACTTATCCGAATATTAAATTATAAACACATATTAACAGATAATTTATTTATCTATTATAATGTATAAAAACACAAATAGCTTTATATTTTATTTATTTAGCTATTACAAAAAAACACAGGTATCAGTAAAAATATTTATTTGGATTTCGAAAATGTTCATAATGCTTAAATTATAATTAAATATTGTAATTAAAATGTTTAATTTTAAAATATCTAAAAATATGCATTGTATTTTTAAATTGTTTATTTACAATTTCAATAAGAAAACACAAGGAATTAAATAGTCAATAATCATTAATTATTAAAAATAAACCTTAAATTTTAAAAAAAATTACATATTATAAGTATGATTTTTAATATATAATATTATGATTTTACATTGAATTTATATTATTTTTTAATAAATATAAAGAAATATTATTTATGAATATAAATATTCAATAATATGAATTCCGATTTTAATAGTATTAATTATTCTAATAATTTAAAAATAATTTGGATAATTTCCAAAATACAAATTATCGTAACTTTTTTAATAACAATTATTTTCAAATACAATCTATATATAAAAGTTAGGCTATTATATTACCTATACAATAATATTAAAAAAAGTATAATTAGTTAATGTATTAATATTATATACATTAGTTGTTATTCAGTATAAAATATATATATTATTTTGTAAATAATTTTATTTAATCAATAATAATTAATATACATCATTAATATGAATTTCATTAAAAAGATAATTAAATTATCTTTAAAAATATGATAACTTATAATTATCGATTATTATTATTTGATACTGTAAAAGTATGTAATGTGAATAATAGTATAAATTTATAATAAAAACAAAAATCCGCGAGAAGTAAAGGGTTAAAGAAATATTTGACTATCAATTACACTAATATTTAATATATCATGTCAATTAAATGACTATTTTTATACAATTTCATATAATACTTTTAATAAATGTTATTGCATCATAGTAATTTGCTAATTATTTGTTCTCAGGTTATATTAAAGTATATTAATTAGAGAAATATCCCATTTTCTTATATAATACACCTAACTATAATAATATTATAATTACATTATTTGATATCACTTATATTGATCAAGAATCTATATTCTTAAAATTTATAATTCAACGAATATACAATGTATATATTCATTTATTATTTTCTATTCTATGGAATCACCGCAATAGTATCACATTAGTACACAATAGTTTATTTAATAATAAAAGTATTTATTATTATCCATAAATATATGTGAAATCTCCTTACAATCCAATCTAAATTAGCTTACTTATATTAAAAATGAATCAGTTTTATTTAATTTTCAATCAAAAATAGAGCATGTCAACTAAATTACGTTAATTTAACTTTAAATATATTATGAACAGTTAAATGTTATAAAATGTTAAATTATTATAAATATAATTTAAAATAAATTTAAAATGTATTTATATAACAAAAATCTTATAATTACTATTATAATATATAATATGAATTAACTACAATATCATAAATATAATATTAATTAGTATTTTAACAATAATAATATTGTATATCATTTATTACATTATAATATATTAGATTCATTTTAAATACAAATTTATAATGACATTATAATAACATACTGTCTATTAATTGTTGATGACTTAGCAATTATAAACATATATTGCGGTTTAAAACTCTATATTTTTGATTTATAGATTCTTAACATTGCGAAATAGTGATCTAATTAATAACCATATTAAATTTATTTATATGATAGTTTTAATTTAGTAGATCAAAAACCAGACCCAATTTAATTTTAATACAAATTTGAATCCGATGATAATTAAATAAATGGGTGTCTTCCAAAAATGTTTACAAAGGAGAATTTCTTTAAAAGTAATGCTAATAGATAAATAATATATATAATAAAAAAAGAAGCATGGAGAGAGCATAAATATTCCACTCGAATATAAACTATCATTTATCTATAATATCATTATTTGGATTTATATTATATGAATCCAATACAATGTTGTAAATATGCAATACACTTTATATCAATATTAGAATATAGAGAAAATAAACATATAAAATCTCTGGTTTACTTTATTTTTTAATTTCTGATTTGCAAAGATTATCGAGGTCTAATGAAGTTATGTCGAAGGCAACAATATCTGTTTGACAAGTACAAAATCAGTATCAGTAAAACCGAAGAGATCACAAGACAGTTCATGTATGCGAGAGCCCATTATTTGTTCAAAGTATGCACCTGATATTACAATTATCTATATATTTAATATAGGATTTATCAATGTATATTTTATGATTTAAGTGGAATATTAAATAAAAAAATAATATTCTCATCATTGCTTCCGAATAATATTATTAATGAAATCAAGTAATTATTTTTTATAATATATTACTATACACGGGTGTCACTGTACATAATTACAAACAATGACCTGTAAAACATCTTTGGAACCTAAGGTCGTTATTAGTATATTATTATATTGTATATGTTAAATTTATATATATTACATTAAATATATATATTTATACATTTTTTATATATTCTAGATGATAAACTTAAATTAAATTATAATTTAATCTATTTTTAATAAAAGTATTTACCTATTGATAATTTTATTTCATTATATACAAATTTCTCTATTTATGAATTATATATATATTAAATTAGTATTTATATGTTGACAGATTTTTATTTATATAATATAATAATTAGCATATTGTATACATACACTAATATCTTAAATTATTGTTAGATTTTTTATTGGGAAGATTTATTTTACGTAAATTATCTTGTCCTGATATATTTTATGCTCGACTTTGTTTTTTATTCAACTATAATATTGCACAAATAACTAGATACTAGATAATTAATCTAGTTTTAAAAATAGTAGATTAACTAATCGGTGTATTACAATATTTATCAATTTTATAAGAATAATTGTTTTTATAATTATTTAGTATACATTGTATATAAGTACATACATATAAATTGAATTAAATATAGTAATAAGTGACAATTTAAATATCAAAATTGTAATCCGATTTTATATATTCGATGTGATTTAAAAAGGTTTAAAATACTAATTACATTTTTATCAAAGATCATGTTACCTTTGTTAATGGTGTTAATCCCTTAGATAACTTAGATGATACTCTTGATAACATGGCAGTATTTTGTATAATTGTATTTAAAATTTAGAGTAATAAAGAAAATGAATAGAGAAGTTGTACTATAAATCGGCGACTTTGACAATTAAACCTTCATCTTTAAACCCAATGAACCTAATAAATAAATAAATAAGTTATTTGAATCATAGATTTGAATTGGATATCCATATAGTTGTTATCCATTATAACCTTAAGCACATGTTATATAATATTCAATTATACATATAATAAATATACTACTATTTCGGTCAATGTCATACTCCCGTTTATTAGTGCAAAGACAATATTTGCCAGTATTGACCAACTTCCGGTAAGTCCAACGGAATGTTCGTTACCGATTTGGCAGGGATCCCGCATTATAATCTGCATCGAACAACATTATAAAAGTGTTGTGAAGTGTTATCAATTAACCAGGAGAACACATTAACAAGGATATAAAGTAACCGATTGAATGATAATTTCACGAGAAAGGCGTGGTAGGTTTATATCCGTTAGACAGTTAACACTATGAATTTATTAGATCAAACCCACGGCTCTTCCATTACCAAGTTACGTAATGTTTTTATATCGTCCGGATATTAAATATGTACGACGTACATTGTACGTTCATATACTATCTTTTAGATTGTCAATTATCATCATTATTTTCATCGCTATAATTTAAGATTTCATTGGACATCGGTAACGTTTTCCTTGCCAGTCCAGTATCGTTAATATCAAATATTATCGCAATATATTAAGTTAACTATAGAGTGATTATCATGTTTGAGGAAATGTTTAGATCTATTTAAGACCAACCCCTAAACAAAATTAAACCCAAACCCAATACTAAATCCCAAAACCTAACAACATAACTGCAAATAATAATCGCAAACTAAAGTCAAACCCAACCAAAAAACCAAAATCCAAACCCATTTATCATTAGAATTATATATATATAGTTATAATAATAGTTATATTATTATCGTTGTCATAAACAATATATAGATTTTTATATTTAGCGATAATGTTACTGGTATAATTAACGTGAGTATATACCTGATATATATATATATATATATATATATATATATATATCAGTATATCCAATGAGAGTAGTATACTACTCTCATAGGTTTTTTTATAGTATACAATATGAAACATGTATATGTTTATTATATTCTATAATAATGATAGTAAACTTGATACTTATAAATTTATATTTTTATAATTAGAAATTATTTTTATAAATATATGATTTTATTATTATCTTTATTCGTTCAAACAGATATGATGTGATCCAGAATTCTACTAATATTAAGAAAATAAATTATAAGCAATTGGAAAGTAATTGAATATATTAAGAATATATCGGAATTAGGTTTGATATATATATATAAATTACATATGTATATATAAAAAGTTATTTAACTTAAATATTTTACATTTAAAAATATAATTTAATCTTTATTATTATAGATTTGTCTATTACTATATATTAAATTATTAATATTAATTTATTTATATAGTTAATAGATAAACAATATTTATAATATATTATATATATATATATATATATATATATATATATATATATATATATAATACTTTAAATAATTGTATAACATATATTATACAATATTAGATCTCATTAAAATCAGCATTGGTATCTATAATAATATATTTCTGTGAAGATGGCCATTCATTATATATGAAGACTAGAGGTTCATTTTAATTGTAAACTTTAATATGAAAATAAAAACTCAATAAATATTTGCGTATTTAAATTATTATAATGACTAGTTTTATTGATTGGATGATATTTTGATATTAATATAATAATACATAAATTATGTGATTTATCTGATAAATTATCTTATTTCAGCTTTATTTAACAATACATTACAATATTACTGGTAAACAAATGAAATGACATACAGTATATCAAAAATGTGTATTTAAAATGAAGGATATTAAGTAATTTTAGTCATGTTCTTAACTTTGTTTCTATATGTTATACATTTATTTATATTAAACAATAAGTGTTTGCAATTTTATGGATTATTATTTCATTATATAGAATATTTTAATATATCCTGGAACAATATGTAATATTAATTAGATTGCAATAATATTTGTAACATGGCTAGGTTTTAAAGTACACTACGATGTTTTAGTTATGGTACACGGATATGTTTACATAGGGTACATGATAAGTTTAATTTAAGGTACACGAATACGTTAATTTAGAGTACATATGGGGTACAATGTACCCGGTACATCGTATTAAAAAGTTAGGGTACAGGGGATATATTTTCTAGGGTACAATTAGTTTTATTTCATATGTATACCCTAATTAGGATACTGCTATACAGATATAGTATGTACCCTAATTTTCAATGCCTGTATACTCTCATTTTTATATTTTGTATTTATAATTAATTTTAGCGATATTATTAAAAATTATTATCAGTATATGGGTGTGTGTGTGTTTATGTGTGTGTGTTTGTATGCGTATGTGAGTATGTATGTTTGTATGTATAAGTTTATTCAAAGTTTAGGCATGAATGATCATTTAATTATCGGTATCATATTTTAATTTATTATTTTAAAAATAATAATAGTGTTTTATATATTGTCGTATGCGCGATTGTTATTTGTACCGAAATCATAAACGTTCATTGTGAATATAAAATAATTTATTAAATATTAAACTCGAGCATTGGGTCGAAGTTTCGTGTCCCATTTTGGAAAATGTGCCAATTTGGAATCTTCACGCGACAATATCCATATGATTTTCCAACATATCCAATTCAATTATATAATAATATAACTTATTAGCAAGCGATTATTAATTATAGTAGTTACAATTATATTCTATCCTACATTTTTAATATAATATTGAAAACAATTATTTTTTAATATTTATTTATTTAAATGTCTTCGTCAAGTCGTGACCTAGATTGTTGAGTGTGTCACTCAACAATCTCGAGTCTGGCAACTAGATCAGGATGTGGCTATACATATAAATTTATAAATTGAAACTAAAAAATATATTTCAATATTCAGTATATTGAGTATATATACTAGTGATGATTAATATGAGTTGTTTTATTTAGGAAGATATCAACTACTTTGTATTACTACCTAAAATGTTATAGCAGCGCACCCTAGGGCGCGGTGCTAAGGGTGAGAATGAATAATTCAAAAATAGAATATTAAAAAAATAGGTCAAGCCGATGAAATGACCAGCACAAAAATCATGGTAGTCACGTACGATGCAAAGCATTCGTTCACGAAATATATAATAATCTTATGCAACATATTTATTATCCATTTTAAAATATTGTTTTCAAATTATATAAAGATTATATAAAGATATATTATATATTATATAAAGATAATAGTAATACATTTTTCATGTTTTATGGTTAAAACGTTGTTGATTTAAAATATAATATTGAATCGATCTCAATATAGTTTGTATTTGTTATAAATAGGTGTGAAATAGTAACTTATACAAGAGAATGTTCAATTTGAATAGAACTTGCACGTTTGTAATCATGAATTTCGTTAATTTGGATGCCGGAATTCACTATTTTTTATTAAATGGATTATTATAAATTATTAACTACATTATTTTATTATATATTAAATTAATCTCGCAAATATAATTTAACATCCTTATATTAATCGAATTATATAATGTATTACAATTAGGATAATATGAATAAAACAGTTAAAGTAGTCTATCGATGCACGGCGTTGCTGGACAGCGGGCATTTCCTATAGTAGCATGCAATTTTTGAACCTGCTCAATATAAAATATATTATTTGGGTAAATTTGAAATATATAGCAACGCTTATAAGCGTGAATATATATATATATATATATATATATATATATATATATATATGTGTGTGTGTACATGTATACATATATGTACACTGTACATTGTACAGTGTACATATATGTATACATGTACACACACATATATATATATATATATATACAGTGTACAATGTACAGTAACCATGTCTGTTTTTAATGCTTACTTTAGGAGGGGGTTATAACATATTTATTTCGAATTTATTAGGTTTTATATGTAAACAAGATGGATGTCACTGAAGGTATAAACATTGCATGTAATATGCTCAACTATTGACAATGGCTATTGTCGTATGCATGTTTGCCATCTATGAACTATAATCATCTAAACTCAAATAGTATATTTTCTTTGTGAAAATATAAATTCATTGTTAATATTAAATATTAAAATAAGTTTATAAATAACAATGTAATGTATAATATATTTTCTAATAGTTATAATAGTTTATAATAGTTTTTAACATTAATATAATTTTTTTTAATATTAATGGGTTTAATTAATCATTAATATAGTTTGTAATCATTAATAGTTTAGCTTGAAATGGGCGTGAGTTTGTAAATGTAATAAACATATGGGAGTTAATTTATATTAACATGATCGTGATCAATTTTAAATAATAATCACACATTATTAATATCGAGTCATTTTAAATTTAAGGGCAAAACAGAAATCACTATTTGCTATCAAATGTTACAACAAAATGACAACTAATAGGTCAATGTATTAATATTAATCAATCATTCGAATACGAATTCACACTTGTATATTAAATCGTATTAATTATATATAAATACTAAATATTGTTTAAATATTGTTTTATGTTATGTTAATGTTAATGTTAATGTTATGTTTAATATATAGGATAATATATTTAATATAGTTGATCTATGCCCGATAATAGGTATTATTTATTTATATTATTGACAGGATTGACCCTAAAAATTAAACAAATATTAGAAATGAGTGATGATAAATTATATATTAAAATAGGTAATAAATCTTTAAAAACAATGAAATAATTATTTGAATTGAATTTATTGTTACGGTACAATCATTTATAGATTTTTAATGGGTATATTTCCAACTAACGAGATTTATTAAAATAGATTGATTAAAGCGTCCCCTATAATACGGACAGTTGATTCAATAAACAACCTTATATTTATCCGAGAGTATATTTATGGAAAATTGTAAATATGTGGTTAACATACATTTAAAGTGATATTAAGAATGGATTATAAAAATTGTTCACCATCAATGTTTTTTATCGTCTGCAATTTGTATTGGTTTCATGACATAGACTTTCACTTTCTAATTGCATGCTAAAAAAGTATTATAAAATATAATATAGGATATACTTGAAGATTAGTAATAAAATTTAAAATTATTAGTAATGTAAAATATTTCTGTGAAATTTATATTTATAATATATTATAAATTAATATTTAAGGGCATATAGCGAAATCGTATTTACATATAGCGAAAGCATATTTACATATAGCGAAATCGCGACGATTTCGCAACGATTTTCAGAGAACTTGATTTCGGTATATGTAAACATGCGAACGAAAACTTAATTTCGACCAGATTTTGACTTTTTTTCGACCAAACTAAAAACAAACATGTTTGATTTTTTTCGGTCAAAATCAAAGATATTCATTATAATATTAACAATATTATTGGTAAATCAATATTGAATCATTTAAAATATTTGAATATTAACCTTCTCAACAATTAATAATATTTCTATAAAGTGATATTTAAGTAAATATATAACAACATTAATTATTTTAAATAAAGGTTAATATACCGTATTATGTTTAATATTAATTATAAATAAACCACTAATTAATTAATTATTAAATTAATTATTAATTATTATTAAATTATTAATTAATTATTAAATTAGTTATTAATTAATTATAATATTAAATTGAATCTGTTATTATAAAATATAAATTATATATTTCACTAATTCGTAAACTAGATTGTAAGTAGTATCTATTAATTTATAAAGTGAATAACTATAGAATATAAATTAATTAGTATAAATATATTAATTTCAAAGTGGAATATTATTGGATAAAATACGTATCGGACATATTCACTATCGACCTCGCAGTCAATTGAGTATATGCTAAACGTGTTGATTGTATCTGGGGTATATCCCACACACACACACACATAAACACACACACACACACACACACGCACACGCACACACACACACACACACACACACACACACACACACACACACACACACACACACACACACACACACATACACACACACATACACACACACATACACACACATACACACACACATACACACACATGCATACACACACACACATTAATATATATATATATATATATATCATATGACTAATCATAAATTATATTTGTTTTAATTATATTTAAACAATAGTTTTATAGTAGCGATATTATTGAAAATTAAATATGTCACTAGTAATAAACATATGTTTATCACATATGTGATAAACTCCGTGGTAGATATGATCTCATTATTACACAATATGCCATATGCCACAAGCAATATGATCATTGGCCAATTTTCTATAAGTAATTTGGAAATAATATTGCCCTTTACAATATGTATTCATAATTGATATAGAATCAGATGAAAATGCTACCCTAATTATCTCAATGTACCAATCGAATAGATTACTCTGGGACCACAACATGAGTATTACCATAACGGAGTGAAGAAACCTAGAATATTGGAATAACTAATTAGGGATTTTAAATTTTCTAGTAAGTTTTTTAAAATAAGCAATCCTTTGAAGTCGATACAATATTTAGTAAATTATATGTATTCTAAATTATATCCAGGCAGGAAGGTCTGTATTTATATACTTACATCAATATAATTATATAACAATTAACTATTGCAAATAATATAGATGTAGTATTCAACTAGTATAGTCATTGTGACACTGTAATAGTTATATGAATCTAGAAATTGGCATATATGCCATTTTATTATAAGTAATTATTATAAGTAATTATTATTAATTAAGTAATTATTATTATAAGTAATTATTATAAGTAGTAATTATTATTATTTATTATAAGTAATATGATATTTATAAATTCTATAGATTAGTTATAGCTATTATATAACAATATGCAACCAGTAGTTTAATAGTATTCAGTAGTCAATATTAGCAGTATTATTTCCAATAAACATTCACAATTGAAATAAAATCTGACAAGACCACATATCACATTATAGCTACATATGAATCAATAGAATATTATGGGATCCGAAAAAGTATTACTGCCATAATAAAATTAAAGTATACAATAATGGTGCAACTGGCTATTGTCTTGGAATACAGTGGTAATTTTTAATTAATAATATTATAAAATATTGGAAATGATAATATATATAAAATTAATATTATAAATTATACTTAAAAGATTGAAAAAAAAGTTTGAAGATAAATCTAGAGCTAGTGGAAGTGTAGATAATGTAGTTCCTGAACCAGCCTTGAGGTTTTTACAAAAGTCTAAAATTTTTGGATCCAAGTTTTGAAATATGCTCATCTATTTACAATAGTTTTAAAAATATTATAAAATATTTGTAATTAGAAATATATTAACAATTTAATAATATAAATATTATTATATTAAAGTAATTTTTAGTTATATAGTGTTAACTAATAATAATATATAATACCACTTTTCAATGACATATATAATTAATTACAATTTACAGATAACGATGGAACAATACCTACTTTATTGTCTCATACTATTATTGAATCTTCTAAAATATCTTGATTCATGCTGCTCTCTATCTAATATTTTCATTAATGAAACTCCTTCATCTCACACTTTAATCAAAGGAGAAAATAGTGCAGATATAAATCACTGTCTAGCTAAACCTCAACCAATTTATATTAAAAGCTATTTTATTTTCTTAATATGATTTCGATATTTATGTTACCAACTATTATTAGACGCATACATATAGTATAACATGTTTATGTTAGCTACTGTTAATATAATTATCTAATTTAAAGTTATCTATAGGAAGCGTTTTCATTATACAAAGGAAAAAGCTAACAATGTGGAATTAATTGAAGCGTTAAATTATCTTGAAAAATCTCAGGAAAAGCCTAATGAAAATGGAGGCACGGGGAAACGAATAGAGAAGTTTCCAGAACAAAAATAAGAAGATTATGCCATAAAATTGAGAAACTAATATTTGATGAAATATAATGTAATGGCAATTAATAAATAAATAACAATTATATATAAATACCAATTTATTTACATATGATATAATTTAAAATAATATATAATAAGACGAATAAAAACGAGATAAAAAAAATATAAAATTAAATTTAGAGAATCATAAACCATATACACCGTGTAACATATTTCATTTAGACATCTCATAGGACCCTCGTTATCTACATATTTACAAAATTGATAATAATCTAATATTTCTAGATATGAGAGTAGATGTATTTTCTTTTTTATTAACCTCTAAAATATGTAAATATATAGTTGAATAATCAATATAATGCTGTAACATTGATATGTTTCCTTAAAAAATTATGAAATAAGCAAGTAGTTAAAATAATTAATATTTTCATAATATTAATTATTTTACAACACTACACACCAAGATTGGGTATGCAGTGTTGTATATTTATGTAAAAAGTATTAAGTGAACTATATATTTTTATGTTTGATATTTAGTAATTATTACTAATAAATTAAATATTTAATATATGAAATTACACAATTCAATTTATTTATATGCATACACATTATATATATATAATATTATAATGTTTATATTATTACTATTGTAATATTTATATATTTGTAATTTATTATATATATTCATTAAAAAAAATTACACATTTAAATTATAGGTGAATCATTCGTCAGTCTTGGCTACGCATTCAGAATGTCAACACCGAGTGTATCATTCATAATACCAGAAACTTGTAAGGCACTATGTATCTATCTAAAAGATCAAATACATGTAAGTAATAAACATAATTAATTCAAATTTATAATGCATATTAAGTATTGCTTAAAGAATTATAATATAATTTATTTATAAAATACAGTATACATATATATTTATATATCTACATCCATATTATTAAAACATATACTATGTATTTTTAAGTATCTCATAATATATAGATAATTTTAATTCAAAATAATGAATATATATATTATAAATAGACTCCTTCAACTATTGCTGACTGGAAAAAGATATCATTAGAATTTTAAAATCATTGGCAATTCCCAAACTGTCTGGGAGCTATCAACGGTAAACATATCGCCATTGAATCGGTTCCAGATTCAGGATCTTTTATTTTAATTATAAAGGATATAATAGTATTGTATTAATGGCAATTGTCGATGCAAACTATAAATTTATTTACGTAGATATCGGTGTGAATGGACGTATAAGTGACGGGGGGTATTCGATGCATGTAGTTTTAGCAAAGAACTATCTTCAAATTTAAATGCTAGACATATACCAAATGATGAAAAATTACCAAATTCGGATATAACCTGCCCTTACGTACTGGTTGCGGATGAAGCATTTCCATTAACTAACCATATTATGAAGCCTTATCCTATGCGAAGCTTGACTAAAGAAAGGCAGATTTTCAACTATAGGTTAAGTCGGGCCCAAAGAATTGTTGAAAATGCTTTTGGAATTTTATCTTCAAGATTTCAAGTAATGAGATCTCCTATAAGACTGCATCCAGATAAAGTTGATAAAATTATTTTAACTACTTGCTTATTGCATAATTTTTTAAGGAAGGATAGATCAATAATACAACTTTTCTTTACTTATCCAACTATATAGATATAGATTTACATAATTTAGAGATTAATAAAAGCGCAAATTCATCTACACTCATATCAAGAAATATTAGAGATCAATTTTGTAAATATGTAAATAATGAGGGTGCTGTGAGATGGCAAAATGAAATGTAATATGTAGTATCATTTTATGTATAAAATTATGTAAATTTATAGTTGGATAAGTAATGTCATGTTGTATTATCTATTCTTTCTTAAAAAATTATGCTATAAGCAAGTAATTAAAATAATTTTATCAGCTTTATCTGGATGCAGTTTTATAGGAAATCTCATTGCTTCATAATATGGTTAGTTAATGGAAATGATTCATACGCAACTAGTACGGAAGGGCAGTTGATATCTGGTAATTTTTCATCATTTGTAATATGTTTTATGATTATCTAAAGTTATATTTTCATTTTTTTTATCTCATCAAATATATTCGTCTTATATATTATTTTACATTATTTCATTTGTAAATAAATTGGTATTTATTTGTAATTATTATTTATTTATTAATATTCATTAAGTTCTAATTCATCAAATATTAGTTGCTCAATTCTATGGCATAATCTTCATCTTTTTTTTTCTGGCAACTTCTCTACTCTTTTTGCCATGAGGGTGCTGTGAGATGGTAAAATGAAATGTAATATGTAGTATCATTTTATGTATAAAATTATGTAAATTTATAGTTGGATAAGTAATGTCATGTTGTATTATCTATTCTTTCTTAAAAAATTATGCTATAAGCAAGTAATTAAAATAATTTTATCAGCTTTATCTGGATGCAGTTTTATAGGAGATCTCATTGCTTCATAATATGGTTAGTTAAATGTAACCCCATGCCTCCATTTCATTAGGCTTTGCCTGAGATTTTCCGAGATAATTTAATGCATCATTTAATTCTACGTCTTTAGATTTTTCCTTTGTAGAATGAAAACGCTTCCTATAGATAACTTTAAAATTAGATAATAATATTATATTAAAGTAACTAACATAAACATGTTATACTAAATTATGTATGTGTTTAAAAAATATTTAGTAAAATAAATAAAGAAAATAAACAACCTTTTAATTGGTTGAGGTGTAACTAGACAGTGATCTATATCTGCAATATTTTCTCCTCGGATAACCGTATGAGATGAAGGAGTTTCATTTATAGAAATATTAGATTGAGAGCAGTACGAATCATGATCCAAAGAAATTTCAGCAGATTCAACATATACATCATCTTCAATAATGGTATGTGACAATAAAGGAGATATTGTTCCCTCGGTATCTGTAAATTGTAATTCATTCTTTATGGCATTGAAAATAGTTATTTTATATATCATAAGTATTATTTAACAATATATAACTAAACAATTACTTTAATAATAAATAATATTTATATTATTAAATTGTTAAATAATTCTAATTAAAAATATTTTATAATATTTGTAAAACTATTAGAAATAGACGATCGTATTTCAAAACTTGGATCCAAAAATTTGAGACTTTTATAAAACGTCCAGGCTGGTTCGGGAACTATATTAGCTGCACTTCCACTAGCTCCAGATTTATTTTTAAACTCTTTTTTTAATCTTTTATAATATGTTCGGCACGAACACCAACGTATCATAATTTCTTTTACTATTATATATAATATGGATATAATATCAATTTTATATTTTAATGAAACTATTATTGATGTTGACAAAGGAATTAAATAATAAACAATACAAAGAAAATAAACAGATTCATACTTCGAAATAAAATATTTTCCTTAAATCATTTTCTGTATATGTAAACACTCCATCGAAAAAGTATAGATATTCGTGACAGAATTTCGCACGAAAATAATTTTAGCCGAAATTATTCGTGATTTTAGTATATATAAACGCCCTTTTATATATATTATAATTGTATGAATAAATTATATTCATATGTGGGTGTATTTAGGGCGTGTCAATAGTGTATTTAGGGCGTGTCAATATAATAATGTAAATATTGATATTTTATACTCATGTTGTGACTTTCATGTTCAAAATAATTATTTTGAACATATTAATATATTATTTATGTCGTATGTTATATTTTTTTAATTAGAATATATAAAATATAGTCTCTGTCATGCATCCAATTGCACACACGCACGCAAACATTTAATGCAGACGTAACGACATCCCAGACCCAGGCCCACAGGGACGCCCTTCCTCTGATTCAGCTAATATTTGTAACTTCAATAATTTTATTATTTTATATAATTTATAATATTTAATAATATTTATAAACAAGAAAATGATTAAGGGTACATAATAATAGTTTTTAATATAAAAATCCTCATATACCATTAATATTACATTATATCAATTATATTATATTAATTGTATAATATAATATAATTGTAATAATATTTAATAAAATAAATAATAATATAATTGTAATAATATTTAATAAAATAAATAATAATATTATTGTAATAATATTTAATAAAATAAATTTGTTTGCCGAGTTATATGGCTTTTAAGAGATCGTAACTATAGTATAACATATAGTATGTATTATTTATTTTACATGTAAATAATATATGGCAGTGTATTTTTTTTAAATATTTTTGTATTATAAAAAATGTTATTTGGTATATTTTGTAGTATTAATTTTGTGGTATTAATTATATTTTGTTATTTTTATATAATATAATATTGTCGCTATAAATTTAATTTCTGTACTATTTTAATAAATCCGATAAACGAAGTTCAATTATATGAATTGAATATGTTTGCAAATATTAATGATGATATTAACGTGATATAACGTGAATGTTCCAAATTGGCATGAGTTACAAAATGGGATAAAACATCGCATCCGAACACAAATCAGCCAAAGAATCGCACCAGCGCAACACAGAGTATATATGATAATACCGTGTACGATATATAAATTATAGTTCATTCCTATTCAAGTAAGTATGGTTCATGATTTGTATGTATGCAAACAAATCATGATATATCCTATTTTAAATATTATGTTAATTATCTCAAATTTCATTTAAAATATAATGTCATTCAAAATATTTTAAATGATACGTATTTTAAATAAACTCGTATAGTATTACATTTCCAAGTGTAATTATTTACTTTGTTTAAAATGTAAAGTATATATCCTATGTAAAAATTCAATTAATTATTATTCTATGGATTATAAGTTATAAGATTCGTATAAATTCACGATAGTACCAGAACCGTTAAATTATTATATAATTATTTTTTCTTATCGCATATTTTTTAATATATTGAGTTATGTTGTTCAACATATAAAATACATTTTAAAGTTCGAGATTTTAGATCTAGAATAAATTAATAACAGAACCTAACATGTTGTACATTGGAAGTAGTTTTATTTTTAGTATATATCATTATTAATTTAATATCAATATACAATTATATATATATTATTAAAAAATACTAATTAAATATATTTAATATAACATTTGAATATTTAAGTATACCATTTCCATACGATATTTGCATTTTTTTTATCATTTTGGCACAACAATTATAATTCTATAGAATTAACTCCTATAGGAGTTTTTGGTTTATGATATATTCAATTTACTAAACTAGAAATATATAATGAGGTCTCATTTAATTTCTATGAATTAATTTAATTATATATATAATCAATTATGTTATCCTCGTTATTTAGCTTCCGGATGACATCCGGCAACTGCGATGCAAAGGAGTATTTATTCAAATATTAAAGACAATGAATTCCTACATAACATTACACTTAATTAATAATGATATCCCTTTGTTCATGGCAAGAGGAAAATATGTGGACTCGTCATCGGAAAGCTTAGTCAATATATTGACTAAGCTTATAAGCTTAATCAATATATTGACTAACCTTATAAGCTGACATTTGGACAATTGTCAGAGGTTTACAGCTTGTCATCAAATGATATTATCATTGCCAACGTTTCTAAATCCCAAATTCGAGAATCTATTGAATCGGCTTGGTCAAAATGAGATTTTATCTAGCAATTTTCTCCCAGGAAATAAGAATTGCATCATATACGCATATATATATATATAAATATATCGATCAACGGGAACTAAATTGTGGTTAATGCGTCATGAAAATACTAAACTTGAGTTCACAATTTATATATTCGATGAGAATAAACACTTTCTTATCGATAACATATGTTGTTCTCCAGGTAAAGCAGTTTATGCACTATATCTTGTTATAAGGAAAAGGTGATCAAATCAACTAATGGATCTGGGTAGTGTGTTTCTCTTCGTTGTTGGAGCATTAGCTTATTGGTATACAGGCAATGAAAGAATAAAGTAAGTTTTCAATTTTAAGTTTAAAAATTGAGATGATTTTTATTTTAGAACTTATTGAAAAAACGATGCTTTTGACTTCTTTGCTAGCTAAATCCAAGTAACTTTTTATTCATATTTCATTTATTAGTTTTATTGTTTTTAATGATTTATTATTTTTAATATCTACATTGTTACTCTTTTATATATACTATTTATATTAATTTGTACTAAACTCTCGTTATTTTATATTTTATCTTAACTAGATTTCCCGTTTTCTTCCTCACCTTTTATCCACAATTTTATATTTATATATTTTTATCAATGCCATTTAGTATTTTTTTTTGTATTAAATTGTTTTAATTTTAATTGTTTTAACTACTTATACTATTTATTAATTTTTATATTTTTATATAAATTTTACTCGCGGTAAATAATGATGGTCTACTTGTTTTATACGTGTTTAATTGTTAAAACAATATACCTTTATTAAATATAAATTACACATATATATATATATATATATATATATATATATACACATATGCGACCACAGCTTTATATACAGTTTCTCACAAAAAGGTTACACAAATTATTCTATTATGGTATTGTTAGGTAAATCTCTCAACTGGTTAGAATCATATGTATTCCAGGTGTATCAAATTAAGTATTATATACTACAATTATATTTGAGTTTCATTTGGAGCCAGTTTTAAATCTAAATAACAATTACATGCAAATGGTTCTAAATAACATGTGTTATTGGTTATCGAAATGATAACTGAAATTGTCGCCACCCAACTGTTCTGATATATTCTATTTGTATGTAGTACTCCATCGTTATATATCCATTTTGGACATTTACTATTTCTTATTCATTTAAAATATCTAGGGATAATATTCTGCAAAAGATCTTCACAACTGGTATATATTCTTTAGGCGCTAAAATATATTATATTATCAACCACATTATTCGCTGTTCTATATGCAACTATTTATATAACTTTTTAAAATATTATAAAAGATGCTATCGACCCATACTTGAATTCAACGCATATAAAGAAATATTCGAATAAAGGATTCTCGACAACTTTTCTTGTGATGTAATATTGACCATAATATGTATTCAGATAGATATTATATAGTAACGTAATCTCACTCTCACACCGCAGATTAACGTGAGAACATTACTTATTTTGACTTACAAAATAGTAAATCGGCTCGTTAACTTAGATACTAACTCTTAGTTGGAGTTCTTCAACAACAAAAAAGAGGTCAATCTTTCAAAATAAGAACATATAAACCAAATATACACAATTTCTGTAGATTTCCATTTCAAATATTATATCAAGTTTAAATAATTTTACAAAATATATTTAAGTATTTTTTCAAGTAATCCTATGATTTTCAATATTTTCTTAATATTAATATATAGAACATTCATCACCGTAATATACTTTATGATGGTAGCATGCGTACGCCGTTATTTGTTGATACAATGTCATAATAGGACACGGAAATGAACTATTTAACTAACTAACCAACCTATGGGGATTGTTCCACCCCATATGGGACTCAACCACCCGATACCTCAATCATGTCCGAATAATAGTTATATTAAATTATTCCTTCAAAATCTTCATATGTGTAATTCAATAGTAAACTCTATACATCTAATTTATATTGTTCCGTGTCAATTTATAATTACTTCAACAATTATATTAATTTATAATTCTTTATATGAATTTGTAATCCAATACACGTGTGTCTAGCTATTTATCTATCTATATGAATATACTAGTTATGTATATTCATGTTTAGTTTATAAGGTATTTTTATTTAGATTTATTTAGTATGTGGTAGACAAGTTGATTTATAGTTTATTGTTTAGGTTTTATTTATTGTTCTTATATAATTATTATTTGATTATTTTTAAATTATTCAAGATGGATAATTTGTTCTTTATTAATTAAACATTTTTCAAATTATGCTGAATGTTTTTAATGCAAATATTAGATATTTAATTTTTACATCCATTATAAATATTATTAGTTGGTAGCAGTGGTAGTCACAACAACTAATGCATATAGTTTGCATTAATATGAGTATACGTATGTATGTATCACTTACATCACATTGGTAGTTCTTTTATAAGTATCTTAAATATTACTTTAACAATTACTCAGACAATTTGTATTTCTTTATTATTTAAATGTTTTATTATTGATTATTTACATATTATTAATAAACATATATTAATGTATATATATATATATATATGTATATATATATATATATATATATATATATATATGTATATATATACACTATATATACTATATTAAATATATATACACTGACAATAACTAAACAAAATCATTTAAAATTGGAATCAGAAGTTGTATACAATATAAATCGAAAGAAATATTTCACAAATTAATAATCGTATAGGAACTAATTTCGCTAGTCAATAGACTTAATTTAAGTTCATAAGACAATACTTAATCAATATATGATTATTACTTTGTATAACACTGCGCTATGCAGTGTTATACATATATTATACGTTATGTTAAAAATAAGTGAAACTAATCTTTTTTTCATATTATTCTATATAGGCTATATAATCTGTTTCCTTTAGTTTGACCTAGTATACCTTATACCTAACATCTATACATATTTAATAATATAATTATATACATCAATTATAAATTTAAGAAAGAAATCCTGTCTTATAATGCATTATTAATTATTATATTATGCAAGACATATGAACAAATATTGAATTATTAATTAAATGATAAGATATTAATTATGTTAATTGGGGGAATATTCGCAATAAAAGATAATGCCGACTTTATTTGTTTTATTTATTAGTCAATTATAAACCTTGAATTAATTAAAATTCGTTTTTTTTAAAAGATAATCTATATCATATAAATCACAAAGAATATCTTTACTGAAAATTTAATGAACATTATTAAGAAATATAAAGGAAAATATATATTTTTAATATTTCATATATTCCATTATATCTAATGTTAATATACTAATATAATTTTGCTGCTACTTAACATTATATGTATGGCATGAAAGAAATGAAATCAAGTTATATGCAGAATATGCAAACACGCAGTGTTTATAATAATGCATTATATCAAGTAGGAAATATGATATAGATGTTTTCATTTACTTAAAATACTACTACTTAAATAAGCAATTTATAAATTATTATTGTATTATTCAGTAGAGAATTTTTTCTGGTAGGTAAATAGATACATATTAGAATAAATTAAGTAATTTAAAATAAAAGGTTATATCGTATATAATAGTATATACTCTACAAAGTATTTATCTTATTAAATAAAGATTATGACATTGATTGATCAATACAAACGGTCGAAAAACAAAATTATGGGTTGCAAAATTAATGGGTAAGTAGGAGGTTCAAAATGAAATTATAATCATGATTAGAGTGGGAAGAACAAATGGGATAAAGTAAGCTATTTACAATGTAATCTATTTCAATATAATCTGATGTGGATTATATTAAAACAACTGCATTTAATATACAATTATTATTTCCCAATTTATTTTTTAAATTATAATTAACATATAATCCATGCCTTCTTTGCAAAGTGTACAAGTGCTTTGCTAGAATTCATGAAGCGACATTTTTAATAATTTAATTACCTTCAATTCACATTTCATTAAATCATTAAAACACTAAAACCATCTTATAAAGTATTTGTATTTTATTACGAATATTACAACGACTGCAACATTGTAGATAATGGGTGATGTGCTTTCATATAGCAAATTAAATAGTAATAATAATAATTAACTACATGTTCAATTATATAATGTATATTATATGCTATATATCATACATATACTATAGATTATATATATATATATATATATATATATATTATATCGTATTGGATTTATATATTATACAATTGTAATAATAAATTAATCAATTGATCATCTTGCAAGATGATCTGCAGAGTATAACAATATATTATTATATTATATACGATTATTATATATGATTAGTAGGATATATAGCATACATATTATACACACACATACTTATATATATATATATAAGTGTGTGTATGTATGTGTGTGTGCGTGTGTTTGTTTGTGTGTTTGTGGTTGTGTGTGTATGCGTAGTTAGACATACTTATTATATAATGTACATATTCATATTAAATAATCAATTTAAATTAATATTTTATTAAAATTCTTTTTGAACCAATCACATCATATAACAATATTATAAAGAAACATTTGTTACTTTATTTTTAAATGTTCCAAATTGTATGTACTTAATATACTTTATATCTACTTATATACTTAATCTACTTATATATATATATTATAATACCACATCTTTATTTATAATATTCGTTAAATGTTTTTAAAAGTTGACAGTGATCATTAATAACGATAAATAACTCCTAATACAAATAATAATAAAAATGATTAATCAATGAAGGAATAACAACATTAATTGTATATTTATATAAATAAATTAATCACATTATATGCTAAATATCCATATAAAGAATACACTAAATATAACATTCGTACTCCATTATAAGCAGATGGAAAAATCTATCGATGTTGGCTGAAATAAATTGAAAGAGCTTATAATCTATTGAGAAGCTCCGAAAAAAATATAGTGGCAAATGTAAATGTAATATACGATATATGATCATGTATGCACACAAACACATGAGATGAAAGGTAGACGCTATCTACTACATACTATTAGTTATTATAATTTATTAAATTAATGAATACATTACAGGATAAATTGATGTCAATTCGTAAAAGCATGTATGCATACAGCATTATATCGATGGTATATGTGTGTGTGTGTGTGTGTGTGTGTGTGTGTGTGTGTGTGTGTGTGTGTGTGTGTGTGTGTGTGTGTGTGTGTGTGTGTGTATGTGTGTGTGTGTGTGTGTGTGTGTGTGTGGGTGTGGGTGGGTGGGTGTGTGGGTGGGTTTGTGGGGGGTTTGTGTGTATTTATCTGTGTGTGTGTGTGTATCTGTGTGTTTGTATGTATATATGTTTGTGTGTATGTGTATGTGTTTCAATACGTGTATGTGTGTGGGTGTGGGTTTGTGTGTACGTGCGTGTGCGTATGTGAGTGTGAGTGTGTGTGTGTGTGAGTGTGTGTGTGTGTGTGTTTATATTTGTGTAATCCATAGCATGGATAGTATTCTACTCTTTTATAACTTGTGTTTATATATTTATTTTGATGCATTATATAAATTGAATTTATTGATTAAATATGATAATATTGCTATTAGAATACTATTATAATACTATTATAGTACTATTATAATACTATTATAATTAACGATTAATTAACTTGTCGAGTTGTAGTGATGTAATTAATCTCTTATAATATAATTTGGGTAATAAAATCCGAGCACGCGTGTGGCGTCGGGGGACGGCTGTAGCGGATTCGATAATTTAGATGGGGTGGCGGAAATTTTTGACGACCCGTCCGAAACTCCGATAAAGGGGCCGTAGAAAAAATTTTATTTTTACAAAATTTTTTTCCCCCCCGAAAATGTCTTTTATACCCGTTTTTCACCTTTCGCCTTGGTCAACACATCGGTAGCACAAAAATTCGTTAACGTTGGGAGATAGCCAACTCGGCGAATTTAGTACCCCGCGCGTTTTTTAAAAAACTACCTACGTCTTACGCTTCGTACGAGCGACCCGGTACCGAGTTTTTTAATTTTTATATCGGTTAAGTATACTTAATCGACGCTTAACTAATTAAAATACTAAAATCTTTACCGATACCTTTTCGCGAATTCCGAGACGGTAGCCCCCTTCCCGGCGACGTAATTAACGCGGGGGAACCGAAAAAAAGTTTAAAATCATTTTATTAGTATAATAAATTAAGTATTCTAAAATACGGTTTTCGAATAAAATTCGCAAACTTCTAATTTTTTCCCCCGACCTCCCCTAGCCGAGGAGAAATATAATAGCGTCTAAAAAAGTTACGAAATTCCGATATTAGTATAATAAATTAAGTATTCGAAATTTTCTATAGGCTCGATAGTAGTCGAAAAGTTTAGAAAATTTGCGTACCCGTAGATACGGGTAAGGGCTACGACTTAGGATCTCTATATTTTTAGATTTACTTTCCGCGAGTACTCTAATACCGATCTAATTACGCCCGCATAGCCTATTCTAAGCGTTATTATATACCCGGCTGATATCATACCCCAGACAGAAATTAACGGCTTTTTTTGGCGTGCGTTACTTACTCGATAGTTTCGTCGGCGATTACTCGATAACGGACGGAGATTATTAAAATCCGAATACGGATTCGGAATCCTCGCCCCTAAATCTATAAAGTAGCCATTCGAGATTATCGAATTTATCGATTTATAAAAAAAAACGCCCGCGAACGAGTATAATG